>JBAIZL010000007.1:61114718-61202218 GCA_036971475.1 Prosapia bicincta | reverse complement strand
AAATAATGCGTTAAAAAACTTTAAAATATCATCCCGTTTCGCTTGCATAGTATTAAGAGTATCTTTTTAAAAATACAATCTATACTGACCACGTGTTTGTAAAAATACAAAGTTAGTTTTGAATCAAACAAAGTGTGGTTTCAATGAGCCAAGAATGCAAAAATCAAATAGAACTCCGAATCGCGTATATAATTAATAAACAATTATAAACTGTCGATACAAATATTTACACAACATGTATGTACATTTCCCTAACACAGTTTGCATTATCAAAAGGTTACTAATAACAGTTTAAAAACAGCTACATGTTCATATTTGTAGCAAAGATTTATAATTGTTTATTTGATTCAAAAACGATTATTTAACAGGACGAACTTCATGTAACTAATTTGTTTTCATTTTCAAGTCTTTAATATTAATTGTATGCTTAAAGAAAGCACATCGAGAATGTTCCTTTAGTATTGGCAGTGATATTGTCGATTGCCAATATATTTTCTTTAGGTCATTATTTCATTAATGACATGAACAACGAATTAGTTGCAGAAACCTCGTCCTTTCTCGCATCCTGAAACCACCCTAATTTTATTCAAAATAATATCGAACGAATAACAAAATGGTGAAGTTTGGTTTGTTTGCCACTTTCGTTGAAGGCTAAAATATTGGCCCCAGCTGTGTGAAAATTATATTTTTTATAGTTCATCATTTACCAAAAACAAACATCATTTACAAAATAAACCCAAAAATACAAATCGTCATACTTTTTTACTGCTTTTAACTTAGACTGGTAACTCAAATGTTTTTTAAGTTGTGTACGTTTTATCTGTACAAATTTAGATGTGATCGATTTTCTAATATTATCATAGAATTATCGAGCAAATAACAAAAATTAACCATTAAAGCACAATTATTCCTTTAAATTCAAAATAAGAAAGAAACTTAAACCCGTACGACGCACTTAGTAAAGTTTTTCGGCAACGACGTATTGTATCAAACTTCAACAAAAACCGACCCTTGTGAAACAAAGAGCCGCCCTCCTCATCGACCCCCTTCACATCTGTCACTTTAAGCACATTTGTATATTACACGTTAACGCCTAATGTTAGGAAGTGGTCGCTTCTTGTTTTAGTGTGTTGCGGTTTGGTTTTATTTTTAATTTTCAGATAACAATTACACTTTGAAATGTGAGAGAGCTTTAACTTGGCCTCGATTTAATGAACCAGCGTTTTAAATTCGCTTTCAAGTAACAATGTTTCTTCAACATCAGATTTACGGATCTTTTAAATAGAAGAAAGTAATATGAACTAACAGATCCTACTTATGTCGCCCAAGAGAAATTTTATTTTGTTACTTTTTACTAAATAATTGCATTGATTTTAAATAAAGTAACATACTCTATGCGTTAAAATATCTGTTCTACCACATAACCTATAATGTGTAACCTATATGTAACCTATGTAAAATCAAATGTTCTATGAAATCATACGTTACCAATTATTTCAAGCCAAATGTGAAAAAATAATTTTATTGCAGATTTTACCCCTTTTGTGAATAGCTTTTCTCCCTTATAATACAAATAATATTTCATGACAAAATTTATTAATGAATTAGTATTGAAAAAAACTATATCAACACCAAATTTCATCCCCTAAAAGTTTAAAAAAATATATTTTTTATGTTAGTGGATGAATAAAAATATTTTATTAACTCCTGAAAATTTGAAATATATATATATAATGGACTAGGAGACTGACAGACTTACCTTGGTAAGAGTCCACTCTGTAGTCTTGAAATAGAAACACATAAAAGCACTTAAACAATGATATATTTCAACCACACAGTGGTCTTTGTCAATCGAAGAGAAAACACAAAAAAAAGAGACTACAGAGTGGACTCTTACCAAGGTAAATCTGTCAGTCTCCTAGTTCAAAAAATCTATATATATATATATATATATATATATATATATTAGGAGACTATCAAGTGATAGAGGATATTGTTTAAGTTATCAAACAATGTATTTTACAATATACATAAATTTTCTTTAATTACTTTTCTTTTAACCTAAATTTCTGGATTATAAATTTAAAAAAAAACATTTCACAATTACGGCCTGTGACTGGTGAAAAACGAATTGATGTTCGGGAACTTTTAAACCATTTACGAAACTTTTAAGTTGGCTCTAAAAGACAAGTAAATGTTTTCAAACTTGACAGGACTAATATAAGAAGAAGAGATATTCTAGCGGTAGAGAAAACTGTGTTATCCTGAAGGTACTACTGTGGGGATCGAAGCCATAGTGGAGTATAGTCTTGTTCCAAGGGCGGACCCGTGACCAGTCCAGGCTTTATAGTAAGATGTTTGCGCTCTTGTATACTGGCAATATGATCCGTTAGAACCTCCGACCCTACGTCTCGAGACCGACTAGAGCCCGGTTTGGTGTGTCATGTTGCTGGAGGCATGGTTACACGTAGCCTACTGAACTTTATATCAACTCACACGTTTTGCAAAACCTTACTACTCTTAGAGGACAGGATAAAAGGCCCTACGTTCATGCCTAAAATCTCCTTCCTTCACGTTGCATCATCTCCTTTTTTCTCCTTCCCCTTTACCATCATGTTAGAGATGACACAGAATGTCAGTCATCTTTAGGGTGTATTTATAATATTACAACAGTTATTTTGTCCTTTCTAAGCATACTTTTCTCAACACGAAGAGCAGCAGACAATAAACAAGTTAAAAAACTACTCAATCAGCAAATAGTACAAATATACACAACAAAAACCAAGATGAATGCATCGCGAAATCACGCAACAGTGAAACTTTGTTACTTATATTAAGGGGTGAGTTGTAGACTCGTGTAGACAAACGAAAAATGAATACAAACTGTGAAGATGAAATTTAAAATGGGGAGAACTGATAGTTCTCTTTATAAATGAAACTTTGAAAGGTAAATTGTGAGTAAATACACTCGTAGATTGAACTGATTCACAGTAAAAATACAACAAAAGTGCAACATTCTATGTTAAAATGTAACATAAATAATCAAGATAAGACTAATATTTTTACTAGGATAGTGATGGTACGAGCTTTCTACAAAATTAGATATTCAGAGTGATAGTCTAAAAATAAAAAAATAGAATTATTGGAAGGAAAACTTTATGGGGTAAACAAAAATCCAGACAGATAAGGAAGGCAAGAATGTAAAATTTCAAGAATTTTTTTAGTAAATTCCTCTAACGCAAATGATATATATTCCAGAAATTCTAATAACCTTCAGGAAAATTTTTAACTCCGTTTAAAACCCCAAGGACGGACGAGTTCTGTATTAACAAAAGTAAATATATTCTGAGACCAAATAATTTTTGAAGTTGATCAAGTGAAATTTTAAACAAATATTTATAAAGAAAAAAGAATTAGAACGTACTACAAATAACGTTTTGGGCAACTAAATTAAAGTCTTACATTAGGGTCGAAAACGGAATTACAGATGGTTTTTCTTCTGTGAGGAGTAAAACTAGCTTCGTTCGTTAATGTTTCTTCTGTATACCTATTTGAGGTTAAGATAGGTTGCTTCTAGAAATCCTGTAAAATTTTTCACCGCAAGGAACTTTCTTCTATTGGAGGGATATTACTTTTCTTTATAAAGGTATATTATTTTAACAGAAAATAAACAATATTACAGTCTCTACTTTAGACCTATCTGTAGAGCATTACTTACCTCTGAATTCCCAAACAAAGCAGACTTGTATTATTGTTTCTCGAGGCTGTGGCTATATGGTTCTATTGTTTACTACTTCCAAAGCTCTGCAGGGTTCTCCTAAACCAAATAAATATTTATTATTAGACTTTAACAAAATGGAACCACACAAAGTATTCTATCTCGGGAAATACGAATAAAGGGTCTGTTTTTATAAAAGCAATAACCATGTTCCCTCAGAGCGAGTGTATCATGCAACAGATGAGAGACTTGTCCACGGCACGCAAGCGAAGTTTTCCTTTGGCAACAGATGCTTAAGCTTTCGCTGTGAGTTACGGCTCTGGGTGGATTTACAATGTTTTCGTGCAAACTACTTTTTTACTGTTCTTACAAATCACTCACTATCGGAGTATATTACTTTTTGTGTATTTTACAATACATATGCAGATATAATTTAAATTCTTTGTTAATAAATGCATCTTATATAAAATTTGAAATTACTATTTATATCCATTAGTATTACCAGTAAAATCACAGTTTTACTTATAAAATAATAGTGGCATCTTCACACTTTCACAAGTGGTTCATTAAAATCGGCAACTTGTATAAATGTGTCATTTTAAAAGTAAAATAAGTCATGAAGGGTCACAGATGTGAGATATAACTTAATAAGGTGTCAATGAACGTAAAGAGCCACCAACAGGTCCGTCTAAAAAAATCCAACAAATTCTAAACAATGTAGCCAATGATTGAAAATAGTTTTCAAGCAATAGTTAAAGAAATAATAATGGATACAATGTGAAAAGTCAGATGATTCTTCAATTACCCAATGTTTTCAAATTTTCCGACTGCTGAAGTATACAGATTTATTACTAATGAATATACATATATGCAAAAGAATACAAAAACCAACATGGGTATAATGTAGCTCTTTAGACAAATATATTTTTTTCACTACTATATTTGAAACTTGTAGTTGTTCTGTGACAACGTCTACCACTCGCTCTGCTATGAACATCTAAGTCTATATAAGATTTGGCAGAAAACAAGATGTGACTAGCTTCAGAGAAAACTAGAGAACTTGTCAAATCCTCTGATGTGTCACGAAATTTCAGTGTTTTAAAATCTTTCACTTCAAAGCCACGAACGTTTTGTGCTAAATGCCATGTATATTTTATATAACTTGTTTTGCAATAGGCCTATATTGAGCAAACAATTATTTAAACGTATATATGCAACTTGTAGGTTTTTAACTAGAATTAGGTACCATTATTTTGTGCAATAAATACACATATGTTAAACTCTGTTAAAGAATTGTTTACACAATACTACACATACTGTCCCAGAGCGACGTCATATGAGGACAGGCGGCCATTTTATACAATTATATTGTATAACAATATACAATATATACAATATACAATATACAATTGTATTTAATATAAAAAATATTTTTATACAGGCCTTAGTAGATATAAAATATAGCCTAACAATGTCAATAAAACAAAACTTGCAAAATTATTAGTTTAAGACTGAAGAGGTTAATAAGCATACACCTCATTGATAAATTGAATTATCTAGAAGGCAGACAGGACACACTTTGAATCGAGAAAGGACATTGCTTCTGGGAACCTAGATTTATCCTTTTGATATCTGGCAAAAACATTTTCTTCTAAAAACAAACATCAAAAAGTCAAAATGGACCTAAATGAAGAAAATATCATAGTGCTGCCGAATTAAACACGTCTCCAAAGCAAATGCTACAATTATGACCTAAATGTAAGCTAAGAAAGAGGGAAAGACTCCAAAGGGACTGCAGCAAAATAAAAAGAAAGTAAAACACCCAGAACAGGTTGCAAGACATGACAATGAGTGGAACTTACCCACCGAGTTAGGAGGCATTCCCATTCGATAGGAGACGTGCGTGTTTATCCCAGATATTTACAAAGCCTAATTATTGTAAACCATTTTAATATGTCAACATTTCTGAGTTTTAGTGCTAGCCCAATGTTAAAGAATCTCTTTGGCCTCATAAAACGTAATTCGTTTGTCTTTTATTATACATTACAAACAAATTTATCTTCTATTTTAATTTTACTTAAGATATTAACTTCCATCTTTCTACTGTTTCAATTTTTTTTAATTGACGCACACAATCAGCCCAAGACGTTTTATTGCCCGGATGAAGTTAAACCTTGAAGAGGTGTGCTCGGGTGAAGATAAGCCAGCGACACTCGCAAATCCCTCCAGGGAACAAATCCCTAGTATTATGCAGTGTTGCAACATTTCTCTATGCAAAGTATTTATCCTTAGATTTAGAAAAGGAACAGCAAAATATCTAGTATGAATTTTCAATAACAAATTTATTGCTTCCGTTTAAACACCACACTTTTCGAGTTCTAATAAAATTCATTTTTTTATAACAAAAAAAACATTTATGAATTTTGGATGTCATGAGTTTTAATGTAAAACACAAAACGACATAAGACAGAACATATTGTTGGCAACAACATTAGATATACGATTTTACTTTCATATTATTAACTAGATAATGTTTTTAAATAAATCTTTATATTTAAATTATATTATTAATTATGAAATAATTAGACCTATTGATAAAAATAGGTAATTTCATTAGAAATATTTATAGTCTCTATTTCTTCATCGCCATTATATTTTCCCCTGCAGTGATATATATATATATATATATATATATATATATATATATAGGTTATATATATATATATATATAGGTTATATATATATATATATATATATATCTATATATATATATATATATATATATATATATATATATATATATCTATATATATATATATATATATATATATATATATATATATATACATATACATATACATATACATATATAACATTTTATATATTTCTCAGTTCATTTTTCCCTCTTTTTATTCCTCTCTTTTTACTTTTTCTCTCTTTAGTGTCGTCAGTAACTTCAATTCCAATGGTTACATCTGTGATATTTTATTTATTTTTCTAATGTGTTCAAACGAATCTGATTTTTTTTACTTTCATGACAATGGTAAGAGATAAAAAATAATCTCATGAAATAGCATTTTTCAATGCTATAAAACATAGTAGGAATTAAGATACCATACGATTTTAACACCATTTTGCTCCCAACAAGGAGTAAAGACTTCATCGTAACATGCCCAATTTAATCGTTACTATTATTTATAAAACGCAGTAAAATACCTTTATATAGCTTAACTTTATAGTACAAACAAACAAAAATTTTTTTAAATTACCTCTTACTTGGGTCATCAAAAAAATGTTTGTTCTAGTTTCTTTTTGTTAAATAATCACAAGTAATATAAATAGAGTAACATAACTTATGCGTTAAAACAGGTGTTTTAAAAGTTATACAAAATCAGATATTTAATGAAATCATGTGTTATCACTTAATTCAAGCCACATGGGACGAAATAACTGTATTGCATACCTTGCCCCTTTTGTGAAACATTTACTCCCATGTAAAACTAAAATTAGGTTTCATTAATGAAATAATATTTGAAAAACCTGTAATAACATCAAGTATCGTTCACTACACGTTTGGAAAATCTATTTGTACTTGAGTAAATAAATAAAAAGTATTTTATTAACGATTGATATTTTGAACAAGGAAAGTGTAAACTACTAGAAGGGATTCAAAAAAAAAATACGAAAATAAAATTTTTACTATAAACATTGCTTGGCCCATTTCTTCCCAAAGTTGCGTAAACGCAACAGTATATTATATTGCACACAACTCCTCCATATCGTTATTTTCAATTTGAAGTGTCATTTGAGTTCTCAATTAGGACTTGAATTAGGATAAAATAAATGTCGAGAAAATCAACTTTTTCGGTGTAAGAAATAAACATCTGCAATTCTTGGAACAAATTGTTTTGCTATGTCAGCCTTTCTTATCATGTTTACTTTACTACTGGGTCATGTTCGTGGAATCACAGCTCTCCACTTCCCCTTTATTCAACAAAGTTCGCATGTGTTGCGTTGACGCAACGTCAGGAGTTCCCCGGCAGTTGAGATATATCGGCCGTGTTGAATGCAATTGATCAGTAGATCCGCTATGAGTATTAAACGAAAGTGTTGTAAAACAGCAGAAGAATTGATTGGAGTTCTTAAAACACAGGTATCATTCGCTACCTGAATCAAAAATGTAATTAAGTAAAGATCTTGATAAAGGTGTAACAATTGTACGAGATACAATGACTAGAGTTAAAATTTGATGAAATAAACAAATACATTCATTTATCAGACAACAATAAACTAGATAAATCCGATAAATTTTCAAACGTTTGTCCTTATTTTGATGAATTAAATACAAAATTTCGTCAGTTTGAAGTGTTTTCACATAAATTACCAATAAATGATCAAATGGTGCCTTATTTTGGACGTCATTCAGCAAAAATGTTCATGAGAAGGAAAACAGTGAGATTAGGTTTCAAAAATTGGTGCATTGCTACTATTGATGGTTATGTACAAAGTTTTGTGCCATATGGGGGAAAGAGTGGTGAAATAAAAAACGGCTATGGTTTAGGAGAGAAGGTCGTTTATAATTTGTTGAGAATAGTTGGATATCCAGAGGACAACATAACCGTTTTTGATAATTTGTTCAGTACTTACACTTTAGTAAGTTAACTGACAAAGATGAATTTCTTAGTATCAGGAACAATAGGGGAAAATAGGTAGCCCAATATTCCGCTCACATCAGTGAAAACATTTCTAAAAGTTCCGAAAGGAAGTTATGAATTTGCCTTTGATAAAAAGAAGAATATTTTTGTTGTTCGATGGCGGGATAATTCAGTTGTTACAGTCATAACAAATTACGGATCGATTGAACAATCCCTAAATGTAAAACACTACAATCGAAAAGAAAGGAAACAGGACTTTGTAAAGCAGCCGAATGTTATCAACGATTATAAAAAAGGAATGGACGGAGTGGATTCTCATGATAATGCTATTGCCAATTACAGAATTAAAATAAGAGGTAAAAAATGGTGGTGAACCTTATTTGTAAATGGAATTGATTGTGCTGTAGTATATGCATGGAAATTTTATATTTTATCAACCGGAAATAAACTCAGTCAGATAGAGTACAGATCGCCAACTCGTTATCTCTTTACTTCGATCAGCAAATATAGAAGAACCTGACAAGTCCAGCAAAAATTTGTTATTAGGTCACTGTAGTAAATTACTTTACCAGACGACGTACGAAAACCCAAAACGGACCAATATCATAGACCAAAACAAAAGTAATGCAAGACGGAGATATAAAGTGTATCACAGTCAGTCTACACATGCAATAAATAACAAGTATTTATACATGTTGAATGTTTTGAAACATTTCACAATTCAGTTTGAAATAAATTATAAAAATTAAAACTAAGGGCACATTGTGTTTCAATAAATCGTTTCATGTAATGATTTTCGTGTATTTTTCAGCACACGCCATTTTTAAACGTTGCGTTAACGCAACACCGCGAGATGCACGGAACTCCCAACGTTGCGCGAACGAAACAGGTCATTAGTAAAAAACCAAAAGTATCAGATTCATATTCAGGTTATATTTTATTACTTCTATAGTAGAAATGTAGATTAAATAAGGAAAAATCATATAAAATATAGATGTTGTTCTATTGGGAAGAAATGAGTTAGACAACTAAAAGTATTTCCGGCATTGAGACAAAAAAAAAGGTTTGCTCAATAATGAAATAATATTTGAAAAATCTGTAATAACATCAAGTGTCGTTCACTACACGTTTAAAAAATCTATTTGAACTTGAGTAAATAAATAAAAAGTATTTTAATAGTGATTGAAATTTTGAACAAGATATATACGAGGAAAGTGAGAAATAACAGAAGGGAATGAAGACAAACACGAAAAATAAAGTTTCCGTTCACTCTAAACATTGCTTAGAAAACAAAGAGTATTTCAATAGTGATTGAAATTTTGAACAAGATATATACGAGGAAAGTGAGAACTAACAGAAGGGATTGAAGACAAACACGAAAAATAAAGTTTCCGTTCACTCTAAACATTGCTTAGAAAACAAAGAGTATTTTAATAGTGATTGAAATTTTGAACAAGATATATACGAGGAAAGTGAGAACTAACAGAAGGGATTGAAGACAAACACGAAAAATAAAGTTTTCGTTCACTCTAAACATTGCTTAGAAAACAAAGAGTATTTTAATAGTGATTGAAATTTTGAACAAGATATACACGAGGAAAGTGAGAACTAACAGAAGGGATTGAAGACAAGCACGAAAAATAAAGTTTTCGTTCACTCTAAACATTGCTTAGAAAACAAAGAGTATTTTAATAGTGATTGAAATTTTGAACAAGATATACACGAGGAAAGTGAGAACTAACAGAAGGGATTGAAGACAAACACGAAAAATAAAGTTTTCGTTCACTCTAAACATTGCTTAGAAAACAAAGAGTATTTTAATAGTGATTGAAATTTTGAACAAGATATATACGAGGAAAGTGAGAACTAACAGAAGGGATTGAAGACAAACACGAAAAATAAAGTTTTCGTTCACTCTAAACATTGCTTAGAAAACAAAGAGTGTTTTAATAGTGATTGAAATATTGAACAAGATATATACGAGGAAAGTGAGAACTAACAGAAGGGATTGAAGACAAACACGAAAAATAAAGTTTTCGTTCACTCTAAACATTGCTTAGAAAACAAAGAGTATTTTAATAGTGATTGAAATTTTGAACAAGATATATACGAGGAAAGTGAGAACTAACAGAAGGGATTGAAGACAAACACGAAAAATAAAGTTTTCGTTCACTCTAAACATTGCTTAGAAAACAAAAAGTATTTTAATAGTGATTGAAATTTTGAACAAGATATATACGAGGAAAGTGAGAACTAACAGAAGGGATTGAAGACAAACACGAAAAATAAAGTTTTCGTTCACTCTAAACATTGCTTAGAAAACAAAGAGTATTTTAATAGTGATTGAAATTTTGAACAAGATATATACGAGGAAAGTGAGAACTAACAGAAGGGATTGAAGACAAACACGAAAAATAAAGTTTTCGTTCACTCTAAACATTGCTTAGAAAACAAAAAGTATTTTAATAGTGATTGAAATTTTGAACAAGATATATACGAGGAAAGTGAGAACTAACAGAAGGGATTGAAGACAAACACGAAAAATAAAGTTTTCGTTCACTCTAAACATTGCTTAGAAAACAAAAAGTATTTTAATAGTGATTGAAATTTTGAACAAGATATATACGAGGAAAGTGAGAACTAACAGAAGGGATTGAAGACAAACACGAAAAATAAAGTTTTCGTTCACTCTAAACATTGCTTAGAAAACAAAGAGTATTTTAATAGTGATTGAAATTTTGAACAAGATATATACGAGGAAAGTGAGAACTAACAGAAGGGATTGAAGACAAACACGAAAAATAAAGTTTTCGTTCACTCTAAACATTGCTTAGAAAACAAAAAGTATTTTAATAGTGATTGAAATTTTGAACAAGATATATACGAGGAAAGTGAGAACTAACAGAAGGGATTGAAGACAAACACGAAAAATAAAGTTTTCGTTCACTCTAAACATTGCTTAGAAAACAAAGAGTATTTTAATAGTGATTGAAATTTTGAACAAGATATATACGAGGAAAGTGAGAACTAACAGAAGGGATTGAAGACAAACACGAAAAATAAAGTTTTCGTTCACTCTAAACATTGCTTAGAAAACAAAAAGTATTTTAATAGTGATTGAAATTTTGAACAAGATATATACGAGGAAAGTGAGAACTAACAGAAGGGATTGAAGACAAACACGAAAAATAAAGTTTTCGTTCACTCTAAACATTGCTTAGAAAACAAAGAGTATTTTAATAGTGATTGAAATTTTGAACAAGATATATACGAGGAAAGTGAGAACTAACAGAAGGGATTGAAGACAAACACGAAAAATAAAGTTTTCGTTCACTCTAAACATTGCTTAGAAAACAAAAAGTATTTTAATAGTGATTGAAATTTTGAACAAGATATATACGAGGAAAGTGAGAACTAACAGAAGGGATTGAAGACAAACACGAAAAATAAAGTTTTCGTTCACTCTAAACATTGCTTAGAAAACAAAGAGTATTTCAATAGTGATTGAAATTTTGAACAAGATATATACGAGGAAAGTGAGAACTAACAGAAGGGATTGAAGACAAACACGAAAAATAAAGTTTTCGTTCACTCTAAACATTGCTTAGAAAACAAAGAGTATTTTAATAGTGATTGAAATTTTGAACAAGATATACACGAGGAAAGTGAGAACTAACAGAAGGGATTGAAGACAAACACGAAAAATAAAGTTTTCGTTCACTCTAAACATTGCTTAGAAAACAAAGAGTATTTTAATAGTGATTGAAATTTTGAACAAGATATATACGAGGAAAGTGAGAACTAACAGAAGGGATTGAAGACAAACACGAAAAATAAAGTTTTCGTTCACTCTAAACATTGCTTAGAAAACAAAGAGTATTTTCGGCACTGAGACAAACAAAAACAAACCCTAAACGTGAAAAATTTAGTGACTTATTGTTGTAACACGTTGCCACGGTGAGTTTGAGATGGCCGCGTGAGCTATATCACGTAACTAGCTAAAAACATATATTTGCAACACGATAAATAAACACCCCGATCCTTTAGCATTGGCATGCCACTCAGTTTGTCGGATGTCTAATACGATTCCCTTTCTGGAAATCTATTAATAAATACGTGATCACATAAAGGGACCGTATCACTCGAGCTTCGAACTTAACAACAATATCATCTGAAAACAATACCGCGGAAAACAGTAGCATTTACTTTTGTTCGGGAATTCAGAGGCAAAATGCTTCCAGTATATATGTTTGCCTTTGTTTAAACAGTAAAGACGAAATCTTATACAGAGAATTTAAAGCTTTACTTTGTTGGAAGTAAACAATTACTGCACCGCCCTATATAAGCACGAATAAAAACGTTATTTATAGCTGTCGAGTTAAGACCGTAGACTTTGTGCATTGTGAAACGTTTTCATTGAGAAAGAAGTTTTATTCTTGAATAAACTGCTTTTAAATAGGAATAGGATTTTTCTATTTATTATCAAGATCAAACAAATGTATATAAAACTGAAACATTTTTCATTATATCAAACAAGGTTTTGATATGTAGACTACGGGTGTTCTCGTAAATTGACCATTTTTCGTGTCAACCTGAAATCTTAAATTCCTAAAACGGAAGTCCACATTTCACCTTAATAATTTTTGTATTACTAAGGGTGGACAGTATAATCTATCTCATAAGCAAATGATATGAAATAAAATAAAATCTTACAACAGTTTCGGTACTGTTTATTTTGGCGCATACTTAAGCAAGGACCTCAGAAAGAAACAGCTGTTATTTAAAAAAACCATCGGAGAAAAACTCGTTTATATGTAATGTAAGACCGAATGTACTATATACACTTCCCAGAGATAAACAGTTTTTTACACTAAAGTTATCTACAACCTGACAGGCGTTATTCTGTCGTGTTTAAAGTAATTACGACTATAATTTACTCTAATTTATAAAGTCTTCAGATTATTACAGTTGCTACTTATTACCAGGATCAGACAAGTTTAAATAAAACTGTAACATTTTAAATTATATCAAATAAGAGGTTTATGTGTATTATTGTTTTAGTAAATTGACCACTTTTCTTGTGTCAACATTATAATTAAATTCTTAAAACGGAATTACACATTTCACTTAAATATTTTTTATTACTAAGGGTAGATCATAAGGCTAGTCAGTATAGTCAATCTCCAAGATGGATCATAAAACACCGTTATAGACATTCTGCATAAATAATACTATTACTAATGCAGAATAGCATAGAATATAACAGTATTACCAATTACTATTAAAACTTTGTTTTTTGAAGGTTGGAATGGAAAGACCGCCGGGGTACCATATGCGTCAAAAATAAAGTGATGAAACTGAACCAGCTGTAGTGTTAATGATGCAAAACCAAGAACTGCACGAGCGTTGCTTCAAATTGAACGGTGGTCATATAGAACATGTTTATACCCGAGTCTATCTAAACTACGCAAATAACATGAAATGAAATAAATAAAATCTTACAACAGTTTCAATACTCTTTATACTGTGTAAGCAAAGACCTCAGATAGAAAAGCTGTTATTTAAAAGAATATCGGAGAAAAACTCATTCATATGAAATCTAAGACCGAATGTTCTACACATACTCGAAACTCTCTACCCAGACCTAAACAGGGCGGTTTTGGACACTTTGGTTATCTAAAACCTGACAGGCGTAATTGTATCGTGTGTAACGCAATCACAGCTATATTTATCCTAATTTATACATTCTTTAGATTAGACTAAAATGGTAAACCTATGACAAATTATAAAGAGTAGAAAAAAGGTTAATTAGTGAAGCATGATATCAGCATAAGGGATAATTTTAAGTAGTTGTTCCACTGAACAACAAAAGAACAATGAAACACATAACGGATTATATCGAAACGTTATGTGGGAAGTTTTCGCATTTAATGTCATTTGTCGACAATTTGTAAGACACGTCAAGCACACTAAAATAAAACCTGACTTTAGCAAACACAGTACTTTTGTAAAGGTACAGTTTTACAAAGCATTAGAAAGAACGTAAAAGCGAGAATATGTTAGACGATGCCCGGAAGTAACTTCTCAACTAACTAAATATATACAAATGGAAATAAAAGCAGAAACTAGTTAAAACATAAGTTGAAAATTTGTCTTCTTTGGTCAGTTTGAATCACCTTACCGGGAGATATAACATTTTTAGAAACCATATAGGCAAATTTTCTTTCCAAATATTGCACGTAAATAAAAACCATTGAATAAAGAAGCGTCTGACAAGATCACATTCGCCAAAGTAATGCCCCAACTTGTCACGCTAATCCAATAAGTCTGGCATTTTGTCTCTGAGCCCATTCCTCCTCCGTTAGACTACTAAAACCCTTTCTTGTTTGTCTTTATACGAAATTCCTTCTTCAGTGATAGATGCAGATGTCGTTGTATGCAATTAGGAAAACTTTAGGGAAATTGGGTCTACCATTTAGAATAACTCTGTACAACTGATTAATGCGAGGTTAAGTTAGCATTCAATGAGCATCAGCTTCCACTTAATTAAGCTTATGGTCTTATCACTTGGAGAGGCGCAGTAATGTGATGTAGGCAAGAGAGGGGCAGTGAGATGTAGCCTTAGAGACAACCTGGTTTGTCTGGCCGAGCTCCTACATCTGCTTAGTTTGTTCTTGAATTAGATAGACATTACAAAGTCCCACTATATAAATACCAAACTGGGTACATTTATAGTGCAGCCTATATGCAAAGGTAACATTAATTCTATCGCACAACCTTTAATAAAAAATCCAATAAAACTGGAAATTGGGAAATAATATCTGCTTATTCCCTTTTATTGCGGATTCGCCACGTGAATGCAGAAGGGTGGAAAAAAATGATAGAACTTTGTTGGGATTATCGTTGGAAGATAAAACAGTCTGCATGGAGAAAGTCTAATATCTATTCCGCTAACTTAACGGGGATGTGGAAACGCGAACGTGGGGCGATTGTGAAGGGGTTGGAAAGTGATAGTAGAAGACACTCGCATAGCGTATAAGTCACACATTAGGAGACATTTACAATCAAACGGTAATATTATAAACGTTAGGGCAAAATCGCACCAAAGAAGTTAGACAGGCAGTGTTTAAATTTTATTTATTTACATTTATTACCAACGTTTGTCTAAAAATCTGAAAATACCATATGCGCCAAACAGTACTGTAACTCAATCATCTGTAGTTGCCTTCTCGATCAGCTGTGCCAACCTTTGATCTTTGCCGCGTATTCAGCTTTTATAAGAGACCTCAGGAGATTTCCCTCTGTCCGTAACCTCTTTATTCTCAATGGTTTCAACAAGATGGCGCCACTAGCCACACAGCCCACGAAAAAATTGCTTGTCTTCAACAAACGTTTGGCAACCGCCTCATCTCCCTTAGAACAAACTTTACTTACCCAGCCCAGTCCCCAATATTGTACCATCTGATGCCTACGTCTGGGAAATGTTGAAAGAAACAATTTTGCGTTATGACTCATCAACCCAAAATGAAGCGAAACCTTCAATAATGGCACGAGTGTTGATTTAAATTGAACGGAGATCATATATATCATTATTATATCTAAGTCTAACAGATTTAGCGTCATTTTACTTGTTTGTGTTTGTAAGACTATGTAAATAAATTTAAATAAAATCTTACAACTATTTCAGTGATCATATGGTTCAACCATGAAATCATACTACTAATTTCTTCCAATTAAATAAATAGAAGAAAATCAATTGGCATGAAAGTCGACCCTTTCACTGGTCTTTATAACGTTATCGCATTACATGCACCAGATCGGAGACGGACAATTCAGTGCTGAGAGTGACGCACAGTAAGACGGCAGGCAACAGATAGTTTGAGGGCGTGAATATGAAAGCGTCAGAGACTGTAATTAATTAAAGTGCCACACTGTCTTGACCTTAATAAAAGTTACTAACTATCAAACCTTTAGACGTACCTCAGCTTATAAATCTTTCTAATTTACGTCCGAAGATTTGGGTTGCGACATAATTATTAACTTACTTTACTTTACCTCCTCAGTTTGCATCCGTATTCTCTTTCTAATCATCCCTTAGTTTACTCCTCAAAATTACTTCCTTCTGTTGAAATGAACAACAAACTTGGTAAAAATCGAAAATCACGCAATAATTGAAGTTGCAACATTGCAGGTGTTCACTTGCGAAGGTTATTTCATTAGTGGCGAGATTAAGATAGTAAAAACAAAATTAATTTTATTGATATTGTCAGACAAAAACCCAGGAAAAGTCAAAAATAGGATGAAACGAATGAAGAAATGTACAGCTGGAAGATGATCTATATAAGAAAAAATAATTTCTTTTAAGTTTGGAAGAGAAAATAAACACCTACTTCCGTAAATCACAGAACACTAAATCATTGAATGACAAATAATATTTTAATGTAATATGTACATGAATAGTAAAAATTAGTCAATGTATAATTTACCAAGGATTTTTTTAATTAACGTTTCTTGATACACACTTTTACAATGAGTTTTTTTTAAAACAAGATGGAATATTTATAATGATAACACTGTAATTAGCTATTACATGACCGCGCGTTAAAATACTGATGCAAACAGAAACAGAAGTAAATTCAGGTTTGATACATTGAAATATTCTGCCGGACATCACTAAACACAAATAAATTTGCGTGTTCGGCATTCGCCATTTGTCCACGTCGATTAACCAAATAATATTCTGTATCGATGGAGCTGAATTCATTATCGACGGAACGAGTTAACCTCAAATACCAGGCTAATTAACACTGTGCCAGCTTAACAGATAAACACGACTTGAATGTGAAGTGTTTTCAGTTTATATTATTTTGCCAACGGAAACGGAAAATTAGTGTGAACGCAAAGTTTCCCACAGTCGAAACAACAACCGGGCTTTAGAATGGGGGTGAAGAAGTTTTTATTGCGTATATTTTAGGCAAAGAAGTGGTTGCGGGAGAGTTTTACAGAGGTACGTAAAAACAGAAAGTGACAATTTTTAAATACTTTTTTTGAAAAGAAAATCTGTAAGAAAAACTGTTTAGGTTAGCATGACGTTAAAATCTTCACATTCAAACACATCTGTATAGCTGTAGGCCTATATAGTTTATGCGCTGTAGGAAGTTATTTTTTGTTTAATTGCCATAACTTATGATTTCATACAACAGCAGATTTTATATTATAGGTTAGGATTTAGAACAGCTTTAACAAGACTTTGTTGTTCATGACAATCTCTGACCTTTGACATTTTAGTTTAGATATATTTACGAAGACTAATTAGCTTTTCTAACAATGCTCAAGGTCATTATCTACTGTACTTTACAAGTTAAATAAAACTACAGAAAGGTCAAGGAAGTTAGAGGACATGGGTTCCTCATCCTTGTGTGTAATAGGTTTTGTTGACTTCTGTTGCCAACCACTTATTACATCCTTATTTGAAAAAAATAATTTACAATGAGATATGCACATAAATAATATCTAAACAATCCCTATTCATTATTCATAGTCGATAAGTGACATTTGCATATCCAGACTCAGTAGTCAATGATTGGAAGGTTTACGACTTATTGGATTATATTTTTCCATTCCAATGCGACCGAATCCAGACCAATATATTTCGCAACCAATATACTTTCCCCCTCCCCCGATACCCACAAAGTGTCCAGCAGAGCCTGTCTCATTGTCGCTTTGTCCGCATTCCTTCCAACTCTGCTTCTGATATTTTACTTCATTTCTTTCCCTTCATAGTAATCATACAACAATTAAGACATTTAATTTTAAACAATCGAGACACATACCCTATAAAAATTGAAACACTTAATAAATAACATTCGGGACTCTTTTCCTTCAACAATCGAGATCATTTATATTAAACAATCGACGCACTTCCCCAAGTAGTCACTCACACATAAGCTTCATGTTAAGTTATACACACTAGAGGAGTTTTGTATGTCTTTGTGTGTGTTGTTGGGTTTTGTTTTGTTTGTTAATGTTGTTGTGTAACTGGTGATAATTGTATGAACGGCATTGGGTACAATTAGATCCCAGTAGCATTGCTACCCAGACAAGATTGCACAACTCTATACGAATACTTTATACGTCTCAGATACGTTCTGGTGTCACTACTTACACCAGGTTACGTCTGTCTGAGGGTAAAACAAAGCAATGAACCGTAATTAAAGTTACGTGGAGACAAAGGCTCTACCAAGCCTACAAGATATGTGTGCGACATTGTGAGCGCGTACAAATAAAGTAAAGCCCTCGTAAAGTTATGGAAATAAACATTTTTACCACGAAAAGGATCTGAAAACTGACAACGTACAGCCTAAAGCTGCAAACATATGGCAACGTTGTTTTGATATATTTTACTTATGTTTTTGAGTTTAAAAAAATGATTTGTTAAAATATAAGTATGCATAATGTATGAAATGAAACCTGTGCGAAGTATCCATATTAGTCCGTGCATTCTTTACCAAAGGGATGAGGGTTAGGGGATGTAGTTTTGTCTATCTTAAAATGAAATTACCGACTAAAATGGGTTGAAAAAAACGAGATTTAAGAAACTCGGTTCCAGTATCTCCGTCCCTCGTATAGCTCCACCATCAAAATATACGAAATAATACAACTCTTTGGCCATTTTACAAAGCCTGATAATGGCGTTGTTGTTTCAGTCTGCGAGGAAACTTTATACGCGCTTCCTTCGGTCTAATTTTCTCTCTCAAATGAAAAATATGATAAAATGTATTTTTATTATAACGTAGGCTTATTTACTTCCAAACCAACAAACAAATTTACGCATAACAGTGAAATAGCTTGATCTTCGACGTGATCTAATTCCGTTGATTAAGTAACCCTCTGGGAATTATCTTCATTTAAATATCTTGCTCACTCAATTTGTGACCAAACTATTCAAACTTATTTCACATATTTATATGTGTCACGTGAGACCTGGACTAGATATTTATTACTAATATGCTACTCCACCATTAAAATGGCTACGAAAGCAGTATTGGTTGGCTATACCTTTTTAAAATATCAGAAGAAAAAATGTTTTGACCGTGACAGAGAATGTAAATTTAAAACCTTTAATTTTGTATTACAATCTCTTCATATTGTTCTTACATATAACTTCTAAATGCCTGAGATTATTCCCTCCGTGGTGCTACTGTTACCTATTCGAAGTCCAAAATATAACCTAAATCCTTGGGCTACTACTAGTCAAAATTTGAATTATAATTTTATTATTCCTAACCATTCATGTTTAAGTGATTACATAATTATGAAAAGACAATACATCGAGAAATGTATAATTTGAACAATTTGTTAAGCAGTTTTCATATAATTTTGAATATAACTTGCAAGCCAAAACCTATCATGATTTGATACTGTAATTCGTTCCTTGCTAGTGTCCCAGCAATCTTCCATAATTCCAGTGTAAAACATCTTCCTGCCATTGAAACCTCACATTATAAACATAAAATATAAACCTCACCTACTAAGACGTTTTTTACGTTGTATCACGTTTTTGAAATAATTAAATTCTTATTTTCAAATTGCATCAATAAAATAAGAATATATTACATTTTGAAATTGTTATTACTTTAATGAGATTTATACGTCTTGCTGTAGGAAAGGTGTCATGAACAGAAAGCAAAACTGATACACAGGAAATAATGTCCCTAGAATGTGGAAAAAGGTAAAATGCGACAAGTAATGGCGGTCATTTTGTGTATATACTTGGTGTAAATAATATCGCCTCGGCTGAATGGAATGGAAACTATGAAGCGATACAATTCCTCAAACCCTCTCAAGTATCGGTTTTATAGAATTATATATGAATGATATTTATTATAAGAAAAAATATTTTATATTTTTCAATAACGTCTTGTTTATAGTTGGGTAATGTTGTTAAAAATTCATTTATGAAACTTTTAAGTTGCACAATACTTTATTTTTATATAAATATTTCTTGAAAATTGTATGTTTCTCCTCCCAACTTTCTAATAGTTAACAATATCTGTTTTTGGCACATTTGCCGATACGTCATTGCACAATACTTTATTTTTATATAAATATTTCTTGAAAATTGTATGTTTCTCCTCCCAACTTTCTAATAGTTAACAATATCTGTTTAGGCACATTTGCCGATAAATTGCCGATACGTCATTGCACAATACTTTATTTTTATAAAAATATTTCTTGAAAATTGTATGTTTCTCCTCCCAACTTTCTAATAGTTAACAATATCTGTTTAGGCACATTTGCCGATACGTCATTGCACAATACTTTATTTTTATATAAATATTTCTTGAAAATTGTATGTTTCTCCTCCCAACTTTCTAATAGTTAACAATATCTGTTTAGGCACATTTGCCGATACGTCATTGCACAATACTTTATTTTTATATAAATATTTCTTGAAAATTGTATGTTTCTCCTCCCAACTTTCTAATAGTTAACAATATCTGTTTAGGCACATTTGCCGATACGTCATTGCACAATACTTTATTTTTATATAAATATTTCTTGAAAATTGTATGTTTCTCCTCCCAACTTTCTAATAGTTAACAATATCTGTTTAGGCACATTTGCCGATACGTCATTGCACAATACTTTATTTTTATATAAATATTTCTTGAAAATTGTATGTTTCTCCTCCCAACTTTCTAATAGTTAACAATATCTGTTTAGGCACATTTGCCGATACGTCATTGCACAATACTTTATTTTTATATAAATATTTCTTGAAAATTGTATGTTTCTCCTCCCAACTTTCTAATAGTTAACAATATCTGTTTAGGCACATTTGCCGATACGTCATTGCACAATACTTTATTTTTATATAAATATTTCTTGAAAATTGTATGTTTCTCCTCCCAACTTTCTAATAGTTAACAATATCTGTTTAGGCACATTTGCCGACACGTCACTGCCCAATACTTTACTTTTATAGACCTACGGCTCAGATAAATAATTGTACGCATTAGTTAAAGTTTAAATGCACTCGAAATTAACGAATTTTATGAGACTCGGGGGAACAACTTTAAAAATCGGAACACTCCCAATTTTTCCGGGACTCATCGCCACCGTGTTTATAACCTTGGTATGGTTGTCACACTCATTTTACCTGGTTTATATACAAATATTTACATTTTTTGAGTTGGAATAATTGACGATGTTTAAAAACAAATATTTTTGCGACAAAGGACGACTTGCTTATATTGGACGACAAGAAGGGACATTTAAAATCGCTTTACCATGGGCTCCTATTCCCACTGTGATTAACACACATTATAAAAGGGTGACCATGTATAAAACGGGTTGAAATACATTTTCAATTACATTTGAATGTCTTTTCAGTCCATATTTGACTGAATGGCCAGACACTGACATCAATATACAGTATTGCCATTTCGTATATTCAGAGAATTCAACCAAATTCTGTGCGCCATATCTGTGAGACTTTGAATAGTTTCTACGCCCCAACGCTCTAACTGACGTATATATTTACCATTTCATTGCGACCCACCCGCAGCCATCTCAACAGAAGCAATATATTTTACAACCAATATACCTCCCCCCCCCGCGATACAGTCTGAAAGTGACCAGCAGTGGCTGTCTTATTGTCGCTCTGTCCACATTCCTTCGATATTTTGTGTGTGTGTTTTTGTGTGTTTAACTGAATCAATATAAACTACTGGTTCTATTGAGTTGAAATTTTAGACATTCTTAGGGTCCCTGGTTAACACCTGGACCTAATTTTATTTAGAAATTCTGTCAGAGCACAGCCATCGGGCCTTGAATCTCCTTAATTTTCAATTATCTTCACTGCATTACATTATTAGTTTAATCAAATGATAATCGCATGTAAAATTCACTTTCAAACACATTTAAACAGCTGATAGTAATTGTTTGTTATTATTCATATTTAAAGGCCAGTAATGCTTTACACATGTCTTCTTGCAAGTAGAAGTTTTTTCCCTTGGTTTTTCAGAACAATAATCGGTAAGTTTATAAATTATAACTTAAAATATTCATTGGTATTTAATTTCAATAAATTAAATCCACCCCAAATACAAACACGAAGAGGTGGTTTGATTCTCTTCCAATATGACGAAATGTTGCTGATACGGTTGCAGCCCCTACGTCAAGAACAGATTTGCAATCATATTGGAACTCTGAGCCCTGTGATTGAATGTATCTGTGTCTTGCTGTCGAGGTAGGGTAACGTTTGGTATATGAACTGACCAGATCTAAGACTTTGATAGATCAAGCTTTGTAAAAACACTCGACGTACGTAGACTGTAGCCCACTCATTTTTCTTTTGGGACAAAACATTAACATGTATATATATATATATATATATATATATATATATATACTCACAACCCTGATTTCCTGTATTCACTTATTACTTATACTTTCAGGTATTTAAACAAGTATTTAACTTGGTTTATTCGCGAGTAGACTTTTAAATGTATTTTGAGTCTCAAAATTTAAAAACGTTTACAATAAGATTGTGTTTTTTTGAAATTTATGATTTAACGAGGGCATCATCGGCTTCACTGCTATTATTGCAAATAGTACCAATTTAAAAAAGGAATAACATGAGCATGAGTTTATAACGATTCCAAGAGGTTTGTAGGAGGACGATAATGCTTTACTATCCGGTGACAAAGTTTATTAGAGGTCAAAGACGACCCTATTGTGTCAGATGAAAATCACATAAGTAAAAATGTGGTTATTAAACAGTCAAAAATAGCTACGAATAAGAGGGAAACAGAATTATCATAAAATTAACAAATAAAAATGTCCTAATATTAATTATAATAATAATAAACGATTCTATATAACGGAATATGCCTCAGGTTTGACGGACAAATATTTTATTAAACATTGTTATAGACATGTATAGGGTATACTGATGATATAAATATTTCCTACATTCTTTGAGTAAAGTATTTAAAATGTCTAAACAAGAGAGGTTTTGTTCAGATTTTTTTTTTAATATGGTAATAAAGTTATCATGCAAAACCCGTTTATAAAGATCGCAAGAGGTTTCTAGGATGTGTAGAATGCTAAACTATCTGGCGTAAGAGTTTGTTTAGAGGGAAAAGGTCGCCTATTTTGTTCGATGAAGAAAATATAAAGAAAGCGGTCGAACAAGAAGACGAATATAATAGATACTAATAAAAAGAAAAACCAGAATAAATGTAAAAAGTAGAAAATAATAATATAATATTACAAATACTAATAACTTTATACAATTCTATATAACGGGAATGGTTACAAGTTTAACAGAAAAAATATTTTTAAGATTACAAAGTTGTAAAAACTTATTAAAATTTATACTGAAGGTACAAATAATTCCTAAATCTTTCAGCAGAAGATATTGTCATATACGTTTTTGAATGGCGTAGTAACGTTTAGGCCTAATATCAATAATTTTCATATAAACATTTAATGCAATTAGAGAAATACTGGATACAAAATAAAACCAGATATAAAAAATAATCAAAGAAAAACTGACTGAGTAAAACGTTACTGTAAAGATTGATTTAAGGTAAACAAAACTATAATCGCAGCTCGCTTCTTCAACAACAAACTGAGCACTTCCTTCCTAGACGCTGGCTAGGGCAACGATATGGAAGAGAAATCATTTAACTATGCTACGGGTTTAAAAATAATAAACTTCAAGTAGAGTTGAAATTACAAGATTCAAATATATTATGAGAGAAAATAGAGATTTAATTGTTCCTCCGGGTAATTTCTTCTCTATCTCTATATTTACACTATTTCCATCTTTATCTTTTTATTTTTATTTTTTTATTATGTGTTTATTTAGATAATTTTCTCGTTTTCTGTTTATTTAACGTATATGTGTCTTTCTCTGTCACACTAACTCTATAATGTTTATACTTGTTTCGTTGCCTGTTACAGAGATAACGGTTGAAGTCACAAGTACGGACATTTATACGTGAGTGTATAAACATAGATGCATAAGGTTAACGGATATTTGAAACTATAGGGATTATACTAGGGTTATTCTGTCTGATATTTGAAAGGCTGGTGTTCTGCTCGTTTGGTTAGTGGAAGCTATTTTATTCCCCTTCTACCACTCAAAGGATAAACCCAAATAGCGATTCCCCTATCTGTCTTCTGGGGACGAACACTCTGGTGTTTATACGTACTCCTCTCTCGATTATAGTCCCAATGAAACAAAAGCCACGAGGGTCGCCTGGTAATATAATCCTTAGACAGACAGAAAAATGAACATGGACAGAGAAGGAAGGGAACCTAGCAAAACTGCCTCAGCTGTCCGGATATAGAACTACCACCAGCACACATTTGAAACTGTCCGGCCATCCTTCCTGGCTTATTCAGAATTGGAGCTTTATGTTTGGAGGTGACAACACAGTACATAATTTTAGAAAAGTTTCCAAAGCCCACGGCATTATCTGTAGAAGATCCATCATTCACACATCAATATCAATGAACTGTTAATTGGGTATGTGAATGATTTATGGATCCTGTGTGTGGAATTGCTTCCCTATTATATACCGTTGTTATACGGTTTTACACTAAACAATGTTGTTACATTGGCTTAACTATATCACTACTTCCAGCATAAGTGACAGACTTAAACCAATTTAGTCTTTAATAAGTCCCCCCCTTTCATTATAATACAAACATAGCCCGAAGAGAAAGCTATATTGCGATGGACGTTGATAGAGTAGACAATATTTGGCAAGTAGAAACGGGTATAAGGTGGGAAATACCTGGTGGTGGTGATCTAGACTGCGATGGAGGTAGAAAGAAAACAGATGAATGAATTACAGGACAACTTTATGAATTGTTTGTTATGTGCACACACTTATAACACTGCTCGTGAAATTCTTTGAACTTTTTCACTAGTACACACTCGACGTAATGTATTATTTCCTCCACCTCCTCAGTGCGGAACGTGAAAAAGGAAAAAAGTCAAAGGGCACGTACAAAATTATAAGGGAAAAGAAGTCCGTCCTGTTTCACCACTTTCATTACAGTTAGGTCAAACGTAAGTGGGGAGAAATGAGACAAAATTCGTGTTCTAAATAAGTATAAAATTCTCCCTGTACGAATCCGAACTTTTTATGGCGAACTATATTCAAAAAACAATTAAGCGCTCCAACAAAGGGCGTTGAGGTTTTCGTCTTGCTTGTGGTGCTATTTATCGGGTTCCGGTAGCAATTTATAGGAAAAAACTTCACTGTGTGAATTCAAAAGAATAAAATTAGCAATTCCGGGATCTTCTACAACGCCATAACCAACAAAACCCTCTCCTCCACCCCAAATTCAATGACGTAATAGCTGTACAAATACAAAAATATGTAGTAAGGTGGTTAATGGAGTCGACGGATTAGGGAGCATCCTATTATGCTGCATGGAGGAGCTGGGGGGGGGAGGGGGACTAATCGAGGTATAGACATTTATTTCTGCCACGACACCATAATGAGGGGTGTTAGTTCGCAAGCTATACACAAGGCACTTCCTGAAGTGTGCAATACTTGTTAATGGATTGGCTCAAGAAGCTCTGGGCTGTAACGTCGGATATTTACGTCAACTCGTTACAACACACGCCAACCTTGCCTCTTGTAACAGATGACTTGTGGGGGGGGGGAGAAGCAAGTAAGGGTGGGGAAATTTGACTATGGAAATTGCGGGCAATCTGTCTAACACGGTTCCAGTCGAGACGTATGTACAGTGGAAGTTTGTTTGGACAGGTTTAACGTCTTCTTACCGACTTACTTTTTATAACCTTTGCCGTTGTTTATTTCTCTTCCTCAATTGCTAAGTCAGTAAGAAAGTAATGGTTTATCCATTGACTACGAACCTAATTTCATAGACCTGTGCCTCAAGGAATAAACCTCTCAGAGGAACCAACCCCTGAATTTTTGATAAAACCAATTAGCCTCCGATAAGCCCTGTTCAAGCTCCTTTTCGGGTAGTGGAATCTTTGAGAGACACTTGTGATTTAAAGACTATACCTGGATACCTAGTGAACTTATCTTATCTAGAATGAAAACACAGCTAATTGGAAAATATACATTTTTATTTATTTGTTCCAAGGTTCAAATTAATTATTATTGTTTTTATTTAATTTCACAGGATTTTCTTGACTAATTATTTTTTCAAAATTTCATACAACTTGCCATTTAACTAAACATTATTATCTCCTTCTGTTTTTAAATTTTCTTATTATCATTAATTTTACATATAATTTAAATTATCAAAGTTACCATAATTAATTTTGTATATAATTTTGATTAGTAGAGTTAAATTTAACATATTTTAAAATCTGATTCTTTTTCAAACACTTAATATTACTATGTAATGCCTTTAGGCTAGGCCTTGAACAATTAACTTCTTTGGAAGTTATTCATTAGAAATTCACTTAGAAAAAGCCATATAAGATATGCATCTTTATACTTAATCCATACATTCCCACAGCGATGGGAATGGAAAGTCAATTTTGAATCTTTATTACTTAAATTTGGGTAACCTAAGAGAGTTGACTAATCAGTCCCTTAGGTTATTCCCATCTTATTTAATTTTGAAATTAAGTTAATATAATTTGAAGTAAAATGTTATTTAAAAAAGAATAATTAAATTGATTATATAACCTTGTACTGTAGAAATCTTTTTATCTTCATTAATGTTGTCATCTGTCGGTCCTGTTACAGCTTCAAGGGTCTTGGTAGGTAGGCGTCTCTCCATAATTTCGGTCAATCTTCTTATTTTCTCTAATTTTGCATTTTGGTGGTCGAAATTTTGTTCTGGGTATATATGAGCCCTTGCTCATATATATCTTCCTTCCCCTGATCACATCGTAGCACTTTTTATTCTGTTTTTAGCACATTTTTTCTTGTCTTGATCGCATGGTACAACAACACGTCTGCTCGCTTTGAGAGCCTAATGCATTCTGATCTTGGATAGCGTGCTTTTTGTGAGGCCCGTCTTCTCCAATTTCAAACTTCCCACGTCCCAGTATCCATTTTTCAACTTTTGACCAATCAGAAAGCCGTTGCCATGGCAATTGACTTTGTTTGTTCGGAAATTCTGAACTAAGATTAGTTTCCCTTTTTATAAAAGGCGTTTCTGTATTCTGATGTGTCCTTTGCATTTTTACCTTTTATTTAATAACATATTTGACTTTATTTCTTCTCATTTAATTTAATTAACTTTTTAACATTCTTAATCCAAAGTTCGACTGTAGCGCTTTCGTTTCGTAGTGACAAGATTTATAATCAATGCCCTAAGCGGATTTTTCCGAAATCAAATATGACTTCTTCTATTATAACCTAATTTCTTAGGCTATTACACTTTAACATTTAATCTTTACTTTTACATAAATACTATTTTCCCTAGCTAGGCCTAATTTACTTTCCTCACATCTTAATTTACATTCTTTATTCCTGATTATTTTTAAGTACAATTATTTTAATAGCCGGCATCTAGGCCTAGTTTGTTATACTACACAATTACCGTCTTTTTTTTTGTTTACATAATTTAGGCTATCCACTTTGAAGTGATAATTTTTCTTATTGCTTATAATTTATGTTTTTTAAGTCTAAAGTTATTTCTAATTTTCTTCATTTTACTATTATTTACCCTAGTTTTAATATTATTATTATTATAATGTTTTAAAATTTTTATATATAAATTTAGTCAATTATTTAACCCGGTTAGGTTTGATTCTGGTATTCTGTACAATTACCCAGATTCTTTGCATCGGACATTCTGGCCGCTGCAAAATTCCCCCCTTTTTAAATATATGAAAATTTTGGTTCTTCTCTCCCTTGAAACAGATAAACATAATTAATAACATATTTGTGAAAAGTAACATTAACACTTATACTAGTTTATATTAAAATTTTCATATTCCTTTCATTAATCTACTATTCCTATTCATCTTCATAACTTAATTAATTTTACTAAAGTTCACAATTTACTCTCCTGTCCCTTTCACTCATATATATCATTGTCACATTAGTCACTTCACATGCTATTTACTCATTTATTACTCCTGTCCTTAGTCACATTCTTTTTTATTTAATCTTATTTCAAGCTTATATTAACTATACAGTATTGTATATTGTAATCCTTATATTACACATTCATTGTTGTTTAACACAACATTTACTTTAATAAATTCAATGAATCCCGTTCATTTAACATATGGCTTTTTCTTTCACTTTTAATACTGATTTTATATTATTTGTCCTATGTATTTGGATTATGTTACTGCTTAATTCTACTACTTAGATTTATTTTACATTTTTATTTTTATTACTTAACCGTTACTCCCTATGTCACTGATGGATCATTTTTTATTTACCTTGCCTTATTATCCTTTATTCTTTAAATATTTTCTTATTATCCGTCCATCTTTATCTTTCTTTTTCTTCTTTCTCCTTTTCCAATTTCTTAACTTTCCCTTATTCTCCTTAAATCTACCTTTTATTTTTCTGTTTTTGACTTGTAATGAAATGAAGGTTCTTCTCGTATTTGGATTGGCTCTCATTTTAATTGACTTTCGAACTCTTGAACTAGTAAATGGGTTTTTCTTTTTTCTTTCTTTAATTTCAATTTCTTTCCTTTGGGTTATCTCTCCAGAATCTAAAGTCTTAGTCATGGGCTTCCGAGCTACTTGTTGGTTATTCATTTTAACCTCGTTGTTCCCCCCTTTTAATTGTTTCGACGCGACGTTTATACTTTTATTTATATTTATTTTCTTATTTATTATTTTTCCACTCACATTATTTCCCCTTTTTGGCACTATTTCGGCCTTACCTTGTTTATATTTTGGTTTGCTCTTAATCTCAGCTGCAGCTCTTCTTTCCATGTCCTTTGTTTCTTTATCTCCTGTTTTGACTCCCTCAGGTCTTAAATTTATTTCCTTATTTATTATATTTTCATTTTTGTTTTTTAATTTTTTGTTTTTGTTTAATTTTTCCTCTGTTTCATTTTTTATTTTTCTTTGATATTCGTTCGTTATATTTAAGATTTCCCCTTTACTTGTTTCTTGTCCATTTCCTCCTTCATTCATTCGGCAGTGCCCCTGCTTCTCGCACTGTCGCATTAACCCCTCCTTTTTGCTTTGATGCCCTATTGTTGATGCATCTTCTTTTTCCTGGGTTATCTTGCATATTTTTCGGACTTCTTCATTTTCCTCTATCTTTTGTATTTTACTTTTAAAGTCCTGGTACACCATTTCCCCTTCTATTTCGAATGTTACAAAGCGTCTATCCATGTTTATCCGTGCCTTTAGGTCATACAGTGTGTTGCACCCCATAATCATCTCCGACCGAAGTTTGGAGACCACTATGAAGATGCAGTCCACTTTTATGCCTTTAATTGTTAAGGGAATTAAGCATTGCCGGGTAACCTTTATTTGTGCAGTCTTAATGGCTGTTACAACTCCCACATTGTTGATGGGTAGTTCCAGGAACTTAAGCCCATGCAACTTGAGGTTGTTGTAAGCCTTTTCTTGAATGACTGACACGTCTGCACCCGTGTCAATCTCTACCTCTATAGAGTGCCCTTCTACCTCACAGTCAATTACAGGGCATGTTTCTTTCTTCTGGTTACCTTCGCCAATCTCCTTGTCCTCTTCTAACAATTCAGCACGAATATCAAGAGATAGTCCACCAACTCTACGCTCTTGATTTTGGTGTACTTCATTGTTATTTTCCTGTTGTATTGTTTTTTTATTTTTGTTCTTTAGGTCTTCCGCCTTTCCTTTATTTACTGTTCCCTGTTTCTCCGGGTAATATTTCCTATATTTTGTTTGTTGTTGGATCTCTAATGGTTGTCTCCTCTTTTCCTTCCTACCATTAGGGATCCTCTCATTTAGTTTTTTGATTTGCCACTTGGCCCTGGATTTTGTGGTCTCTTTTCTTTTGTCTGTGGGCCTTCTTCCGTTTGGTTTTGTGGCCTGTACTCTGGCCTTTGTTGTTGCCACTGATTTTGCGGCCTATTTCTTGGTCCCTCTCTTTGGTAGGGCCCCTGTCTCCAGTTTCCTCTCCCTTCTACCGGGTAAGGCTCTTGCCTCCAATTTCCCTTGTATCCGGGGTTTCTCGTTTGGTGTGTAAACCCTCTCCTTTCAGGTTCCCGTTCCTCAGTCCTAGGCTGAGTCCGGTTCCTGGTAGCCTCCTGCTCCATGTTCCTTCGGATGTATTTTACCGCCTCCTCTATGTCGGTAGCCGCCATCCCGGAACATCCTATATACATTCTGTTCCCATAATGCTTCATAATCTTCATAATTAACTCCGCCTGATTGTATGGCGGGGTTAGGTGTCTCGCCGTGTTCACCATTTTTAAGAAATAATTTACCATGTTGTTTGTGCCTCGATGGTATTCATATTTTCCATTTTCGATTCTTCCTCGAATTCTCTCTTGTGCATGAGATCCCCAAAAGTGGCTAAAGAATCTCTCCTTAACTTCATCATAATTTTCCTCCTCCATATTCATGGCCAACCACCATTCTTGTGCTGGTCCTTTAAGATGTCTCTCCATTATTTTCCTTTTTTGTCCTTCCTCCATGTCAGGATCAATTTCGGACATTATACCTTCTAGGTGTTTAATGAAATCAATAGGGTCTTCATCTTCCCTACCGTAGTATTCCTTCTTGCTTTTGTCTCCATTATCACCCATCTCAAACATCCTTGATTTAAACAAGGTAGCTATATTTATCCCTTCTCCCATATTCTTTATCTTATTCTCAACTACTTGTACCCTTCTTTCTACTTTTTTGACTTCTCCCTTAACTGTTTCTACAGTCTGTTTATTTTCACTGACTGTTACCTCTAAGTTATACATCTTTTCTATAGTTTCTTGGATTTTATTTCCCATTTCCTCATTCTTTCTTGTAATTCCTTCATTTATTTCCTCTATCCTCTTATTCATGATTTCACAAAGATTCTTAATTTCTTGTTTATCCTCCTCTCTTTCTTTCTTTCTTTCTACTTTTTCCTCCTCTCTTTCTTTCTTTCTTTGTTCCTCTATCTTTTTTACTAATTCTTCTTGTTCCTTTATTCTCCCTTGTTTCTGTTCTTCCATCTCTTTTAATCTTTCCTGTTTTTGTTCCTCCATCTCTTTTAATTTCTCCTGTTTTTGTTCCTCCATCATTTTTTTAAAAAACTCCATCATTTCAGATGGTTCTGTGTCTTTTCTCTGTCTTGTCGCCATCTTAAAGTCTCGTATTTAACTATCCTTTTATTCCCTTACTAACTTCTCCTACTTCTATATTTTTACTATATACTGAGTATTTAATTAAATATTCATTTAGAATTGTGCTCGATGTGATCCGGTTCAGTGTTCCCTTGACCTTGTCTATCTAACGCCTATGTATTCTATTTACTTTCATTAATAACTAACATTATTATTTATATTATGCCCTACCGACGCCTACTGAATTTTATTTTACTTAATTATTTCCTTTTAATTATTATTATTTATTCTAAGTTCTTTTTAATTTCATTTTTATTATAATTAACTCTTATTTAATTTAAAGAACTTCTTTGGTTTTCATTTTATGATTCCTATTATTTTTTACAATTTTAATTGAATTCTATTTAATTAATTTTGTTTCACTAGGCTCCTTAGGCGATTTAAATCTGTCTCTATTTGATGTTGACCCGATGTTACAATGTAAGCATCGAGCCTCAAACGTTGGGCGCCATACTTTTCTTACCGACTTACTTTTTATAACCTATGCCGTTGTTTATTTCTCTTCCTCAATTGCTAAGTCAGTAAGAAAGTAATGGTTTATCCATTGACTACGAACCTAATTTCATAGACCTGTGCCTCAAGGAATAAACCTCTCAGAGGAACCAACCCCTGAATTTTTGATAAAACCAATTAGCCTCCGATAAGCCCTGTTCAAGCTCCTTTTCGGGTAGTGGAATCTTTGAGAGACACTTGTGATTTAAAGACTATACCTGGATACCTAGTGAACTTATCTTATCTAGAATGAAAACACAGCTAATTGGAAAATATACATTTTTATTTATTTGTTCCAAGGTTCAAATTAATTATTATTGTTTTTATTTAATTTCACAGGATTTTCTTGACTAATTATTTTTTCAAAATTTCATACAACTTGCCATTTAACTAAACATTATTATCTCCTTCTGTTTTTAAATTTTCTTATTATCATTAATTTTACATATAATTTAAATTATCAAAGTTACCATAATTAATTTTGTATATAATTTTGATTAGTAGAGTTAAATTTAACATATTTTAAAATCTGATTCTTTTTCAAACACTTAATATTACTATGTAATGCCTTTAGGCTAGGCCTTGAACAATTAACTTCTTTGGAAGTTATTCATTAGAAATTCACTTAGAAAAAGCCATATAAGATATGCATCTTTATACTTAATCCATACATTCCCACAGCGATGGGAATGGAAAGTCAATTTTGAATCTTTATTACTTAAATTTGGGTAACCTAAGAGAGTTGACTAATCAGTCCCTTAGGTTATTCCCATCTTATTTAATTTTGAAATTAAGTTAATATAATTTGAAGTAAAATGTTATTTAAAAAAGAATAATTAAATTGATTATATAACCTTGTACTGTAGAAATCTTTTTATCTTCATTAATGTTGTCATCTGTCGGTCCTGTTACAGCTTCAAGGGTCTTGGTAGGTAGGCGTCTCTCCATAATTTCGGTCAATCTTCTTATTTTCTCTAATTTTGCATTTTGGTGGTCGAAATTTTGTTCTGGGTATATATGAGCCCTTGCTCATATATATCTTCCTTCCCCTGATCACATCGTAGCACTTTTTATTCTGTTTTTAGCACATTTTTTCTTGTCTTGATCGCATGGTACAACAACACGTCTGCTCGCTTTGAGAGCCTAATGCATTCTGATCTTGGATAGCGTGCTTTTTGTGAGGCCCGTCTTCTCCAATTTCAAACTTCCCACGTCCCAGTATCCATTTTTCAACTTTTGACCAATCAGAAAGCCGTTGCCATGGCAATTGACTTTGTTTGTTCGGAAATTCTGAAGTAAGATTAGTTTCCCTTTTTATAAAAGGCGTTTCTGTATTCTGATGTGTCCTTTGCATTTTTACCTTTTATTTAATAACATATTTGACTTTATTTCTTCTCATTTAATTTAATTAACTTTTTAACATTCTTAATCCAAAGTTCGACTGTAGCGCTTTCGTTTCGTAGTGACAAGATTTATAATCAATGCCCTAAGCGGATTTTTCCGAAATCAAATATGACTTCTTCTATTATAACCTAATTTCTTAGGCTATTACACTTTAACATTTAATCTTTACTTTTACATAAATACTATTTTCCCTAGCTAGGCCTAATTTACTTTCCTCACATCTTAATTTACATTCTTTATTCCTGATTATTTTTAAGTACAATTATTTTAATAGCCGGCATCTAGGCCTAGTTTGTTATACTACACAATTACCGTCTTTTTTTTTGTTTACATAATTTAGGCTATCCACTTTGAAGTGATAATTTTTCTTATTGCTTATAATTTATGTTTTTTAAGTCTAAAGTTATTTCTAATTTTCTTCATTTTACTATTATTTACCCTAGTTTTAATATTATTATTATTATAATGTTTTAAAATTTTTATATATAAATTTAGTCAATTATTTAACCCGGTTAGGTTTGATTCTGGTATTCTGTACAATTACCCAGATTCTTTGCATCGGACATTCTGGCCGCTGCAGTCTGTTTACCATACAATACATTTGTTTCTCAAGAAACATCGCTTGGATACGCCTATGTTAGTTATTTGTGAAATAAAAGTTATTTTAAAATTTGATTATTTCCGCCCATGTTGTTTCGAAATTTATTTTTAAATGGCCTTTCCTACGTAGCCCAATATTTAAAGGGCTTATAATCATCTGTATATACGAGTAACACAAAAAACGTTTTGAGTAAATTCCTACTTTTATCAACAAAGGAAAATTTTATTTTTGATACTTTTTATTAAATACGGTAATTACAATCATATATGTATATATATATATATATATATATATATATATATATATATATATATATATATATATTATAATGTACTTATGACAGAATCACAAAATTAGGTGGCAAATTTGAAAGTGAAATTAATTATTAGAATTTTTTAATTAAATTTAATTATTGCATTATTATTTCTGTAATGAATTAACACCAAATTTCATCTACTACAAACTTTAAAAAATTGTAATTGAAATTGAGTGAATGGATATAAAACTATTTTAGGACTGAAAATTCGAACAAGATATATTGTAGGAAGAATGTAAAGTAATAGAAGAAATTGAATGAAATGAAGACCTAAAGTTCTTCACCAAGTAATTACGTGACTGAATTTGTTACAAGTTCCAACTTGTATAATCGCATTTTACGCTAGGTCACCCCATTAATCAATGCTGTGAACTACTGACTGGTGTATTTCAGCACATAATTAACAACTACTCTATGGACAATACAGAACAGAAATGCACCAGAGACTCACACCAACACAACACACCTGAGCAACTGTCTTGTCAGTAATTCACACCATTGAATGATGCATTGACCTATCGCGAAACGCGTCAGCTGAATAAATAAATAAGTAGTGATTGTTTTGCCAATTTAATTCACGAAAGTGTATCTCTACAAAAAACCTCAATATGTACAACACAAATACTGCAAGTTTGATATAATCGGTTCACTGTCTGTCCGAGAATACTTTCTATGCTAATTTTTCCATTACAGACTCTTCAGGATATTTCATAATAATAAAATATTAATAATTGTAAAATATGTTATAATAAATACATAATATTAGGAGGTAAAAATCTCTCCATTTCACACTTCTATATAATTGCTAATAAACAAAGCCAAACTCTCAACATGTAAAGACGATATAGAACGTAAGACGTCACTTAACCGAACAGTCTGCAGTTTATGCTAAGTGGTTTGTTTTGGCATTAAATACACGACAAGTAGTCTATTTAAATTCAGAAAGATTTTCTTGTTTCTGAACAAAAACGTTGTACAAATCACGAGATCTAAGTTACTAAAACACTATTTAATATTGTTGTAAAAGAACAATAAAAAAAAGTCGCTCCCACTTGTTTATAAAGGACGGTTCAGCCATTGTTTATCTTTAGAAAAGTAAGGCATTAAATTCTCTTGAGGAGATTCCTTCTCTAAATATAAAACAGAGAAACAATAACACTGGAAGCGTTCTGCCTCTAAATTGGGAAACTAAAGTAAGTCTTATTCTACGAGGCATTGTATTCTGGTTCCTCACTTTCCAGATCCAAAACTCTGCGAGGGGAGTTTCCCTTCATACGTCTACGTATTTATTAATACATTTTCAGAAAGTGTAACTAAATATTTTCTCTCTCATCTGACCTTAGAGAGGGGATTGTTTTGCGACACGTTGACGGCAGTAATAGAGAGCAGAGGATCTGCTCCTGTAAAAGTGATTACATGGTTCGCGCAAGGTGTTTGGATCCAATTACTCGCACAAATGAAAAGGTGAAGCCAATGAAAATAAACTTTCTTTGTAACCGAAGATTTTTTAAGATGGGTTTAAAATTCCTTAATTACAAACTCTTGCTGTTCATCCTTACTACAATCGGTGATACGTTACGTGCCTTTTCTTTAATTCCTTCTATTAGCTCAAACTAATATCTTGTGCCAATTTTCAATCGTTAATAAATAAATAAACTTTCAAAAAAATTAGAATATTTTGGGAATTCAATTTTCCCATCCAGTGTAAAACATCTTCCTGCCATTAAAACCACACATTATGAACATAAATTACAAATACATCGTCACCCACTACGACGTTCTTTACGTTGTATTACGTTTTTAAAATGATAAAATGTTACTTTTAAATTGCATCAATAAAATAAGAATAGATTACATTTGAAGTTGAAATTGTAATACTTTAATGATATTTATACGACCTGTTCGTTTAACCAGTTTGGCATGTGTCACTCTCGATTTTTAACTGAATTCATGTTATTCTAGAAGCTTGACAGTACTTTTTCTTACCTTTCCCATGAGATACGTTTATGTATTTGAATAAACATACGTATTTTGGGATGATGCTGGGCGTACCGTGAAAACAAAATAGCTCAAGTAACTTAAAATAATATAAAGACAGATGTATCGATTATTGAATAGGTGATCAGTTCTGTCTCGGCACAACAATCTTCTGTTATGCAAACTGCTCCAAACGCTTTACTGCATGTAACAGTAATGTGTTTTAGATGGTGGAAATAGCAAAGCTTAGAATTTAACGCTTCAGTAACAACGTAATCGTTATGTTACCGATGCACCTTGGTCATAATAATCTACACAGTCATAAATAGGACTCGATATAAGTATGCATATTGTTTGAAATGAAACCTGTGTGAAGTATCCATATTAGTCCGTGCATTCTTTACCAAAGGGATGAGGGTTAGGGGATATAGTTTTGTCTATCTTAAAATGAAATTACCGACTAAAATGGGTTGAAAAAAACGAGATTTAAGAAACTCGGTTTCAGTATCTCCGTCCCTCGTATAGCTCCACCATCAAAATATACGAAATAATACAACTCTTTGGCTATTTTACAAAGCCTGATAATGGCGTTGTTGTTTCAGTTTGAGAGTAAACTTTATACGCGCTTCCTTCGGTCTAGTTTTCTCTCTCAAATGAAAAATATGATAAAATGTTTTTTTTTTATAACGTACGCTTGTTTACTTCTAAACCAACAACAAATTTAAGCATCACAGTGAAATAGCTTGATCTTCGACTTTATCTAATTCCGTTGATTAAGTAACCCTCTGGGAATTATCTTCATTTACATTTCTTGCTCACTCGATTTGTGACCAAACTATTCAAACTTATTTCACATATTTATACGTGTCACGTGAGACCTGGACTAGATATTTATTACTAATATGCTACTCCACCATTAAAATGGCTACGAAAGCAGTACTGGTTGGCTCTACCTTTTTAAAATATCAGAAGAAAAAATGTTTTAACCGTGACAGAGAATTTAAATTCAAAACCTTTAATTTTGTACTAACATCTCATGAAGGTAATGTTACATATAACTTCTAAATGCCTGAAATTATTACCTCCGTGGTGCTACTGTTACCTATTTGAAGTCCAAAACATTACCTAAATCCTCTGGCTGCTATTAGTCAAAATTTGAGTTATGCTTTTGTTATTCCTAATTGCTCATGTTTAAGTGATTACATAAATATGTAAAGTCGATACAACGAGAAGTGGATAATTTGAACACTTTGTTAAACAGTTTTCCTATTCTTTTTAATAGACTATAACTTGCAAACCAAAACCTATCATGATTGGTACCACTTTAAACCAATTTCATCCAAAGATCAAAAAAACTTCAGTCTTTACTACATAAATTTGTATTTAGATAAACGTTTACTACTGAACGTTTCTGTAGTTTATAATCCTTGCTAATGTCCCAGCAAGCTTACATAATCTATCCATAATAATTTATGTTCTCAAGTTCCCCACAAAGTAATTTCATTCTCGATTTAAGCTTAAGGAAAAACATTAATTTTTTACTGTTATTTCCTTGTCTTTTTCCATTTTTTTAAAACATTTATCATGAATCACTTGGTCACTTTTCCTACCACAATAAAAATCTCCAGATTTGATAGAACACAAACACCAATATTTTCATGTTTTCATTTATTTTTTAAAAATTGTATTGTGAAAATTATATTTTCGAGTTAGAAAGAGGAAGGTGATTTTGAGGAACAGGTAGGTATTTTGCAAGAATTAATACAGATTTCTTCACATGTGAATTGATTCTACTGTTACAGTTATTCTTAATAAACCTATGCCTTAAACTGTCTCAATTTATACCTAGATACTTTTACGCTAACAGTTGAAGTCTCTGCTACAGAAATGTTTGGCTTACACCAGCATACAACAGAAGTTTGCTCCCTCTTCTGAGCATTACCTGGTATTTGTTGTCTTCGTCATGTGCCCATCCCTTTCTTCAAGACGCCTTACAAGAACTTATTTCATACATAATTACGGTGATTTTATGATTAGTCGAAATCGAGACAACCTACTTTTGGATGTAGTAGAATGTAAGATACACTTAAAAGAACAAAAGTTTAAAACAAATTGATTTATTAAGGAATTACATGAAATTAAATATTATAATATAAATATCACTTAAAAATTGTATGTTTCTCTTCCTAACTTTCTAATAGTTAAAATAATCTGTTTAGACTGATTTATTTAATTAAATGGTAAATTTGGCAAAGAACAAATAAACCACAAGTTACTGTATTGAAGTATTGCCGATACGTCATTGCACAATACTTTACTTTTATAGACCTACGGCTCAGATGAATAATTGTAAGCATTCGTTAGAGTTTAAATGCGCTCGAAATTAAGGACAAATATATTATTTTATGGGCCTCCGGGACACAATCTAAAAAATCGGGACTATCAGGATCTTTCCGGGACGCATGGTCACTGTGTTTTTTTAACCTGAGAGTGGTTGTCCCTCTCATTTTACCTGGTTTATAGACACATATTTACATTTTTCGAGAAGAAATATTAAATAATGTTTAAAGACAAATATTGTTGATTCATTTATAGGACGACTTGCTTACGTTAGATGCCTACATTATAAAAAGGTACCCCTGTAAAAAATGGGTTAAAATACATTTTCTGACTGAATGGCTTTTCAGTCCATATCTGACTGAATGGCCAGACACTGGCGTCAATATATTGCCATTTAGAATATCCAAGATTTCAACCATATCCTGTGCGCCATATCTGTGAGATTTTTAAGAGTTTTCCCGCCCCAACTAACAGACAGTATATATTTACCATTTCATTGCGACCCACCCGCAGCCATCTCAACAGAAGCAATATATTTCACAACCAATATACCCCCCCCCAACGTGATACAGACTGAAAGTGATCAGCAGTGGCTGTCTTATTGTCGCTATGTCCACATTCCTTCGATATTAGTTCCGTTCGGATGTATTTCTTTTTCCTTCCATGAAAACTACCTTCCATGGATATACCTTATTATACATCTTTATATCAATACTAATATATAAAAATATAATGGTATGTGTGAATGTGTGTGTGTGTGTGTGTGTGTGTGTGTGTGTGTGTGTGTGTGTGTGTGTGTGTGTGTCTGTTTGTTTGTGTATGTTTTACTCATCAGTAAAAACGACTGGTTCTATTGAGCGGAAATTTTAGACATTCTTAGGGTCCCTGGTTAACATCTGGACCTAATTTATTTAGAAATTCTGTCAGAGCACAGCCATCGGGCCTTGAATCTCCATAATTTTGAAAATTATCTTTACTGCATTACATCCTTAGTTTAATCAAATGATAATCGCATGTAAAGTTCACTTTCAAACACATTTAAACAGCTGATAGTAATTGTTTGTTATTATTCATATTTAAAGGCCAGTAATGCTTTACACATGTCTTCTTGCAAGTAGAAGTTTTTTCCCTTGGTTTTTCAAAACAATAATCGGTAAGTTTATAAATTATAACTTAATATATGCATTGGTATTTAATTTCAATAAATTAAATCCACCCCAAATACAAATACAAACAGGCGGTTTGATTCTCTTGGAATATGACGAAATGTTGCTGATACGGTTGCCGCACCTACGTCAGGAACCGATTTGCAATCATATTGGAGCCCAGAGCCTTGTGATTGAATGTATCTGTGTCTTGCTGTCGAGGTAGGGTAACGTTTGGTATATGAACTGACCAGATCTAAGACTTTGATAGATCAAGCTTTGTAAAAACACTCGACGTACGTAGACTGTAGCCCACTCATTTTTCTTTTGGGACAAAACATTAACATGTATATATATATATATATATATACTCACAACCCTGATTTCCTGTATTCACTTATTACTTATACTTTCATGTATTTAAACAAGTATTTAACTTGGTTTATTTGCGAGTAGACTTTTAAATGTATTTTGAGTCTCAAAATTTAAAAACGTTTACAATAAGATTGTGTTTTTTTGAAATTTATGATTTAACGAGGGCATCATCGGCTTCACTGCTATTATTGTAAAATGTACCAATTTAAAAAAGGAATAACATGAGCATGAGTTTGTAACGATTCCAAGAGGTTTGTAGGAGGACGATAATGCTTTACTATCCGGCGACCTAGTTTATTAGAGGTCAAAGACGACCCTATTGTGTCAGATGAAAATCACATAAGTAAAAATGTGGCTATTAAACAGTCAAAAAGGCTACGAATAAGAGGGGAAACAGAATTATCATAAAATTAAAATATAAAAATATCTCTATATTAATAATAATAATAATAATAAACGATTCTATATAACGGAATATGCCTCAGGTTTGACGGACAAATATTTTATTAAACATTGTTATAGACATGTATATGGTATACTGATAATATAAATATTTCCTACATTCTTTGAATAAAGTATTTAAAATTTCCAAACAAGAGAGGTTTTGTTCAGATATTTTTTTTTTTTAATATGGTAATAAAGTTATCATGCAAAACCCGTTTATAAAGATCGCAATAGGTTTCTAGAATGTGTAGAATGCTAAACTATCTGGCGTAAGAGTTTGTTTAGAGGGAAAAGGTCGCCTATTTTGTTCGATGAAGAAAATATAAAGGAAAGCGGTCGAACAAGAAGACGAATATAATAGATACTAATAAAAAGAAAAACCAGAATAAATGTAAAAAGTAGAAAATAATAATATAATATTACAAATACTAATAACTTTATACAATTCTATATAACGGGAATGGTTACAAGTTTAACAGCAAAAATATTTTTAAGATTACAAATTGGTAAAAACATGTTGAACCTTATACTGAAGTTATAAATAATTCCTAAATCTTTCAAAAAAACATTAAAATTTCCAAGCAGAAGATATTGTGATATATGTTTTTGAATGACGTAGTAACGTTTAATATCAATGAAAGTCACATAAAGGTTTATTGCAATTAGAGAAATACTGACAACAAAATAAAACCAGATATAAAAAATAATCAAAGAAAAACTGACTGAGTAAAACGTTACTGTAAAGATTGATTTAAGGTAAACAAAACTATAATCGCAGCTCGCTTCTTCAACAACAAACTGCGCGCTTCCTTCCTATACGCTGGCTTGGGCAACGCTATGTTCAATAGCTTTATCAGAAAAACTATCCGACAATGTGTGTGTACAGTCAGGCGACATGAGAAATCTTTCAACAATGCTACAGGTTTAAAAATAAGGAACTTCAAGTAGAGTTGAAATTACAAGATTCAAACATATTATGAGAGAAAATAGAGATTTCTTCTCTATCTGTATATTTACACTATTTCCATCTTTATCTTTTTGTTTTATTTATTTTTTTTTAATTATGTGTTTAGATAATTTTCTCGTTTTTCTGTTTATTTAACGTATATGTGTCTTTCTCTGTCACACTAACTTTATGATGTTTATACTTGTATTGTTGTCTGTTACAGAGATAACGGTTAAAGTCACAAGTATGGACGTTTATACGTGAGTGTAGAGGCATAGATGCATAAGGTTAACGGATATTTGAGACTGTAGGGTTTATATTAGGGAATGTAGGGTTAATCTGTCTATTACAGAGAGCAGTGTGTTTTCCTTGAAAGACTGGTGTTCTGCCCATTTAGTTCGCGGAAGTTATTTTATTCCCCTTCTACCACTCAAAGGATAAACCCAAATAGCCATTCCCCTATCTGTCTTCTGTGGACGAACTCTCTGGTGTTTATACGCACTCCTCCCGCGATTATAGCCCCATTGAAGCAAAGGCCATGGAGGATCGGCTGGTAACATACTCTTTAACCAGAAAGAGAAATGAACATGGACAGAGAGGAAAGGGAACCTAGCAAAACTGTCTCAGCTGGGTAGATACAGAACTACCACCAGCACACATTTGCAACTGTCCGGCCATCCTTCCTGGCTTATTCAGAATTGGAGCTTTATGTTTGGAGGTGACAACACAGTACACATTTTTAGTAATGTTTTCAAAGCCCCCGGGTCCGTCATCCATACATCATTATCAATAAACTGTTAATTGGGTATGTGAATGATTTATGGATCCTGTGTGTGGAATTGCTTCCCTATTATATACCTTTGCTATACGGTTGTCCACTATACAATCTTTTTACACTGGCTTAACTATATCACCTCCAGCGTAAGTGACAGACTTAAACCAATTTAGTCTTAAATAAGTCCCCCCTGTCATATTAAAACCAACATGGCCTGAAGAGAAAGCTATATTGCGATGGACGTTAATAGAGAAGACAATAGTTGTTGTTGTTGTCGTGTGACAAGTGCAATATAAACAAAAATAACAGAAAAAAAATCTTCAGAGAAAGGTAGAGAGAGCACATTTACACGGATCCAAAGGCGTGAGGCACTGCACTGGCCACATCTGCAGCTTTGTCCGTATAAAGGGTATCCCTAGAACAGTTTAAGTCAATTTTAAATAGTGCTGCAATGATGGACGGGCAGTTGAAGAGATGATCGGGATTAAGCTGTATCCCTGGGCAGTGCCTACATTCAGAGTATGTTCTTGATCCATCAGGCAAGATTTTCATGTCTTTGAGGTGAATTGTCCTCAGTCTGGCAATTGTTTTTGTTATTTCCCTGTCGAGGTTAAGCTCGGGAGGTGATGATTTTCTTCGGTTGTTATGGCAGAGCTTCTGTTTTGCAACGGCATTGACGTCGGAAGATTTTGTAATCACGGGGGCTGGTTCGATGGTCCTCGCTTCCTTGGCCAGAGAATCGGCCTCTTCGTTCCCTTTGATATCGACGTGTGCCGGGATCCATTGAAGCGTACAAAGCTTCTTCTTTTCCTCTATTAAGGGCAGGAGGGTATTGATCTTTTGGGCGAGGTTTGTATTTCCTTTTTGGAGGGCCTGAAGAGCAGATCTGCAGTCCGTGAAGATTACTATGCCATCAGAGGGGTTGAGTGTTGTCCAAGTGAGGTAAATACTCAGAGCGTCTTTGATTGCGATGAGTTCGCTTGTGACGTTGGAGGCCATTTTGCCTGCTGCAGTTTTGTGTCTGGAAGTTGAGCCATCAGGGTAGGTTCCGGATAAAGATTCCGGATCCACCTCTATCGCAGTCAGTGTAAGCCGTCGGTGTAAGCAGCGACGAAGTGTGGTTTTAAAATCTTGGCAATAGTTTCCATTCCTTTCCTCTTGATTGGTTCTTGAGGCTCTTTTTTGGAGCAGGGTTCGAGGAGATTCAAGTTTATATTCACAAAGGAGGGTAGTTTGACCGGGAAGCTGGGTTCTTGAAAGATGTCAAAGCTCGTGTGCTGTAGGTTGATGTCCTGTCTCATGTTTTTGTCGTACTGGAGAGTAGAAGATCTTTATAGCCTGGTTTTTTCCGACCAGTTCCGAAAGGTGACTTTTGAGATATGTTGTTCGTGATTGCTCCTGATTTTGTTTGTGAATTTCACGGTGGCGAATTTTCTAGTGCAATAGACAATATTTGGCCAGTAGAAACGGTTATAAGGTGGGATATGCCTGGTAGTGGTGATCTATACTGGGATGGAGGTAGAAAGAGGACAGATGAATGAATTACAGGACCACTTTATGAATTGTTTGTTATGTGCACACACTTATAACACTGCTCCTGAAATTCTTTGAACTTTTTCACTAGTTCACACTCGACGTAATGTATTATTTCCTCCACCTCCTCAGTGCGGAACGTGAAAAAGGAAAAAAGTCAAAGGGCACGTACAAAATTATAAGGAAAAAATATCCGTCCTGTTTCACCACTTTCATTACAGTTAGGTCAAACGTAAGTGGGGAGAAATGAGACAAAATTCGTGTTCTAAATAAGTATAAAATTCTCCCTGTACGAATCCGAACTTTTTAGGGCGAACTATATTCAAAAAAAATTTTAGCGTTCCAACAAAGGGCGTAGGGTTTGTCGCCTTGCTTGTGGTGCTATTTATCGGGTTCCGGTAGCAATTTATAGGAACAAACTTCACTGTGTGAATTCAAAAGAATAAAATTAGCAATTCCGGGATCTTCTACAACGCCATAACCAACAAAACCCTCTCCTTCGCCCCAAATTCAATGACGTAGTAGCTGTACAAATAAAAAAATATGTAGTAAGGTGGTTACTGGAGCCGACGGATTGGGGGGCATCCTATTATGCTGCATGGAGGAGCTGGGGGGGGGGGACTGATCGAGGTATAGACATTTATTTCTGCCACGACACCATAATGAGGGATGTTAGTTTGCAGTCTATATACATAACACATACTTCCTGAAGTGTGCAATACTTGTTAATGTCTGGGCTCTAGAAGTTCTAGGCTATAACGTCGGATATTTAAGTCAGCTCGATACAACATACGCCAACCTTGCCTCTTGTAACAGATGACTTGTGGGGGGGGGGAGAAGCAAGTAAGGGTGAGGAAATTTGACTATGGAAATTGCGGGCAATCTGTCTAACACAGTTCCAGTCGAGACGTATGTACAGTGGAAGTTTGTTTGGACAGGTTTAACGTATGTTTACCATACGGTACATTTGTTTCTCAAGAAACATCGCTTGGATACGCTTATGTTAGTTATTTGTGAAATAACAGTATTTAATTATTTCCACCCTTGTTGTTTCGAAATTTATTTTTAAATGACCTTTCCTACGTAGCCTAATATTTAAAGGGCTTATAAACATGTGTATATACGAGTAACATAAAAAAAGTTTTAAGTAAATTCTTACTTGTATCAACAAAGGAAAAGTTCATTTTTGATACTTTTTATTAAATACAGTAATTACAATTATATATATATATATATATATATATATATATATATATATATATATATATTTATTTATTTATTTATTTATATAATAGTATGTAATATAAAAATATATAATATATATGTATTATAATATACTATTCACAGAATCACAATATTAGGTGGCAAATTTGAAAGCGGAATTAATTATTAGAATAGTTTAATTAAATTTAATTATTGCATTATTATTTCTGTAATGAATTACCACCAAATTTCATCTACTACAAACTTTAAAAAATTGTAATTGAAATTGAGTGAATGGATATAAAACTATTTTAGGATTGAAAATTCGAACAAGATATATTGTAGGAAGAATGTAAAGTAATAGAAGAAATTGAATGAAATGAAGGCCTAAAGTTCTTCACCAAGTAATTACGTGACTGAATTTGTAACAAGTTCCAACTTGTATAATCGCATTTTACGCTAGGTCACCCCATTAATCAATGCTGTGAACTACTGACTGGTGTATTTCAGTACATAATTAACAACTACTCTATGAACAATACAGAACAGAAATGCACCAGAGACTCACACCAACACAACACACCTGAGCAACTGTCTTGTCAGTAATTCACACCATTGAATGATGCATTGACCTATCGCGAAACGCGTCAGCTCAATATATAAATAAGTAGTGATTGTTTTGCCAATTTAATTCACGAAAGTGTAATCTCTACAAAACAACCTCAAGATGTACAACACAAATACTGCAAGTTTGATATAATTGGTTCACTGTCTGTCCGAGAATACTTTCTATGCTAATTTTTCCATTACAGACTCTTCAGGATATTTCATAATAATAAAATATTAATAATTGTAAAATATATATAATAAATAAATAATATTAGGAGGTAAAAATCTCTTCATTTCACACTTCTATATAATGCAAATAAACATAAACGAAGCCAAATTCTGAACGTGTAAAGACGCTATAGAACGTAGACATCACTTAACCGAACAGTCTGCAGTATATGCTAAGTGGTTTGTTTTTGTATTAAATACACGACAAGTAGTCTATTTAAATTCCGAAAGATTTTCTTTGGATTAAAAGATTTTCTTGTTTCTGAATAAAAACGTTGTACAAATCACGAGATCTAAGTTACTAAAACGCTATTTAATATTGTTGTAAAAGAACAATAAATAAAGTCGCTCCCACTTGTTTATAAAGGACGGTTCAGCCATTGTTTACCTTTAGAAAAGTAAGGCATTAAATTCTCTTGAGGAGATTCCTTCTCTAATTATAAAACAGAGAAACAATAACACTGGAAGCGTTCTGCCTCTAAATTGGGAAACTAAAGTAAGTCTTATTCTACGAGGCATTGTATTCTGGTTCCTCACTTTCCAGATCCAAAACTCTGCGAGGGGAGTTTCCTTTCATACGTCTTCTTATTTATTAATACATTTTCAGAAAGTGTAACTAAATATTTTCTCTCTCATCTGGCCTTAGAGAGTGGATTGTTTTGCGACACGTTGACGGCAGTAATAGAGAACAGAGGATCTTGTCCTGTAAAAGTGATTACATTGTTCGCGCAAGGTGTTTGGATAAACAGCTATTTGGGGATTCACTGAAGGAGCTCTGGATAGAACCTCAGGATAAGATACTGTCTCTTAAAAGGGAAAAAGGAAACTACAAAATCCTTATTCCTGCAAGAGAGGCATGGGCGGAGTATAGACCCAGACATGGTGAAATCTGGTTCACCGATGGGTCCAAGATGAAGGAAGGAGTGGGAGCAGGATTTAGTGGACCGAGACACCAAGACAGATTTTGTCATCGCCTGGAGGACTACAACTCTGTCTTCCAGGGGGAGGTGCTCGCGATCAAACTATGTGCTGAGGAAATAATAGGGTCTGGCAGGAGGGGCAAGACCATCTGGATTTGCTCGGACAGTCAGGCAGCTCTGAAGGCTTTAGGTAAGGCTAGTACCAGCTCTAGGTTGTTGGCTGAGACTATGGCTTCTTTAGCAGAGCTGAGTAAGCATAATTCACTCAACCTAACCTGGATTCCAGGACATTCTGGCTGGATAGGGAATGAGAGAGCTGACGCCTTAGCAAAACAAGGGTGTATAACCCAAGGACCGTTGCTGAGGGCAGTGGGCATGCCGCCTCGGGAGGGGCGCAAGAGGATCATGGCACATATAGACAGGTTGTGCAGGGAAGAATGGAATGTAACCTTGGGGTGTAACAAATCCAAGGTACTGTGGGGTTACTCAGGAGATGTGTGGGGCAAAGAACTACTCTCCTTAAGTAGACATCAACTCAGAGCTACTGTAGAGCTGGTTACAGGCCATGGGAATCTGAGGGGGTTCCGATACAAAATTGGAAAATCTAGGTCCCCTGTATGCAAGAGATGCGACGAGGACCAAGAGGAAAGCCCAATCCACGTACTCTGTGAGTGTCCTGCTTTGGGAGCTGCAAGGAGAAAGTGGTTTGGCTGGCAGGTATGTACACCAGAGGATATCAGAAGAACTAGCATCAGGTGGGTACTTGATTTCTGCAAAGAGGTAGGTATCCACTAAGCTAGTCCTGTGGTAGGGATGGGAAGAGAGTACAAAGGCTACAGCTAAGTGCTCTACACCGATAAGGTCCCTCCGAGTTTTAGTAATAATAAAAGTAAATAAAAAGGTGTTTGGATCCAATTACTCGCACAAATTAAAAGGTGAAGCCAATGAAAATAAACTTTCTTTGTAACCGAAGATTTTTCAAGATGGGTTTAAAATTCCTTAATTACAAACTCTTGCTGTTCATCCTTACCACAATCGGTGATAAGTTACGTTATGTGCCTTTTCTTTAATTCCTTCTATTAGCTCAAACTAATATCTTGTGCCAATTTTTAATCGTTAATAAATAAATAGAGTTTCTTGAAATATTTATTCAATAATTAAATTATAAAAATTTGAGAGGTCTAGGCCGGATTTGAGGTGAGAATCTTCATGTTCAAAATCTAGTGCTTTTGGCACTATGCCATTTTTACCGTAGCTAGAAATGTATTCAAAAAAAGTATACGAATTTTTGTTTTGCCCCCATCTGGGTGTCGTCGAAACAACAGCTCTAAATTGTTGCCCTGATTACCACACAATATCATAAATAATTATCAAGGATTAAAAATGAACCAAAAGAATAAAATAAACAAACAAACTTGATTAACGGTATCGAACCTTGCTTCACAAACGGACAATACGAAAGGAAAGCGAAAAGTACATGCAACTCAATGCAAGCGACAAAAAAAGAAAGCGTATAAATAGTAATTAACTAAAATAATAGGCTAACACCAAACATAGAAAGGAAAATGGAAAATTGCAAGGAAATTCGTTTTCTATTTTGCCACCTAATATTGTTATTGTGACATATGTATGTACTTAAAAGAAACTAAAATAAAAATTTTCTTTCTTGACTTGAGTAGGAATTTAGTTTATAATTTTTTTTAATTGCTTGTTTATTTGGGGAAATTATAGTTGATATTTTACTTTTTGTATTGATAAATATAAGTTATTTTTAGGTTTCCTATTGGTACATCTCGAAATTAAATAGAGGGAATAATGTATCTACAGCTAGCGAAAGTCAATGCAATTATATTTTAATGATTTGAATCGCAAAAACATGTTTTAGAGCCTAATATAGTACTAATCTCAGTCTGGAACACTCTAAACTGGCCTTTCGCATTATCAATTTAGTTTATACCCATTAGCCTATATATGTTTTGTAATTATTATAGTTGCCTTAGACGTATTCATTTGTCCTTTTGCTCTATGTCAGCTATTGCCTTACGTCTCTAAAGACACAATATAATATTGTTTTCTATACTTTTCCATATTTTCCTTTTCCAATTTTACCCATCCCACCATACTACACTTAAAGTGCACGGAATCCTTAAAATCGTTTGTAGCCTTTATTCTTAGGCTTATAAATTAATAACAATGCAAGCTTGTGTCTAACAAATTGTAATTAATTTTCATTTACAAACTCATAATATATAATTTACTCCACTAACGCATATTATTGACAAACTCAACATCACTGAATTCTGTTAACTACCTTTATGTTAAACAAATAATATAAATTTTAAATAATTTGAAAGTGAATTCTCAATAAGTTGGACGAAGAAAAATTGTGTTTCAGTTATTTTAAATTAAATAATAACAATTAACATAAATAAAGAAACACAATCGATGTGCTTAACATTTATTATACCACATAACCTATAACATAAAATCAGCTTTTTTATGAAATCATATGTTATCACTTAGTCTAAGACAAATGTGACAAAATAACTATACAGCATAATTTTCCAATTTTAGCAAACAATTTTCTAACAAAATATAACTAAATCTATTTAAAAAAAACTTAATTAATGAATTAAAATTGGAAGGCAACTATATTAACATCAAGTGGCACCAGCTATAAGTTTAAAAAAATGTATATGAACTTGAATGGAAGAACCAAAATTATTTTAATAACGATTGATAATTTGAAAGAGATAGATATATTGAGACTGTGAACTAATAGAAGAAATTGAAATAAACATCACGTTTTAATATTGCCTCCCTTGTACTCACTAATGATAATGACCTTTTCATGGAAACACGTTTGTGGAATAAATAATTATTTGCAAAAATATCTTTTTATTATCACCTACCTGTTATCAGTATTCGCCAGCGACGTTTAAACGTGTAGAAGCTATTAATTATATGTAATGAATATTTTAAAACGCAAATACAAAATAATAATATGATTTGTGCGAGTTTACCAAAAACCTAAATGTTCTATAACATCATTCTACTGCTCTGTAAACAATGTTCTCTTTACGTCAGAACACGCGACCTGCCCGGCGTAAAGAAGGAGCTAATGGGACGTGAAACTCCGAGAATATTAATTATACGAGACGAGGAGACTGTCTCGGGAAGATAAATCTTGTTACGGAAGGAGATGCCTGAACCCCGCGTTCAAGTAATTTGTGTAGCAACTTGTAGGCCAGAGTAGAACACGTCAATATTTCTTCAAATTGTAACTGAAACATTGTGTAACTTTTACTGTTTATATATAGGCTACTCCTTTTACTGACTACCCTTCTTTCTTGCTTTAATCTTCTAAGGTGTAAATTCACAAGGCTACAGATTTAGGTGTTTAGTTAATTTTAAAAGTATGAGTAATAAAAGTACATAAGCAATGAAAAGAAAAGTTGAAACATTTCCCTAAACTTCAGTTACAATAGGAGGACATTGTTTTTGTTCATATTGTTTCTGATATTGACAAGGACTTTCTTACATTTAATACGAATAATTAAATGCAGAAGTTTAACAAAACTTATAAATTCTACAAAGTCTCCGTTTTTAGTTTGCAAATGTTTGTTTTAACCTGGATTTGTTTCTAATTTTATTGTGCAATAGATCTTTAATAATGTAATATATTTTCATCTTAAATGTATTACAAAGATTATTTATTAAAATCAATCTTTCCGCGGGTGGTTTAGAACATTTATTTTAAAAGTTTATTTTAGAAACCCATTGTTTTTGTTGTTGTTCTTGTATAAGACAGTAATACTTTCCCTTCTCGCGCCACAGAGAGATCCGCCATATTGATTCCATCTCCTCAACACCGCGTCTCCCAAGCGCAGAGCGGGCTATCTGGCATAATCTGACAGTTTTGACAGCCGAATTGTAATTTTAAAACGCAAGAAACCGTGGTGTCGTGTTCCCAACCGAGCATAGTAGATGATCATCACCTGGAGTGATGCATATTTTCCATACATTTCATTGCAGAGATGATACGTATCGAATACTAAAGTAAAAATGAATTGTAATTAAGTTTGCCGACTCTCGTACTTCTGAGATGCTCCCAGTTAATCGTGGATGTCTATGTAGACAAACTTATATATTACTAGAATGATTTGGTTTAACATTACAAACCAACTTTAGTAATATAAAAAAGGGCTTTGTTTTTTTTATTTTATTTAATCACTGTTACATAAACAAAATTATGCTCATCAAATTTTGAAAAATAAATACATACTTTACACAACCTAAGAATAATAATGGGTTAAATTAACGAATACATTAATTAGATTATGCAATAAATACCAAATAAAAGTACAATAAAACACAGTAAACCATATATATATGTTGTTTGGTGTCATTTTTTAGCAAGGAATTTCAAAGAGAAGATATTAACCTTCGTGACTCTACATATCTGAGCAGGTGTTGTGATAATTTATGGCCTCGGCGCTGAGCAGACTGATTTGCCCTCCGCGCTGGGTAGACGTCACGGCCTTAAATGCATTAGTCAAGGTTTAGAACATGTAACTAACCCAAACAAATTTACTTTAAGGAAAATATATGACGTATGTTAAACATTATGTTCCGTTCAATTTATTGTGACGTCAGTTTCCTACCGAACAAGCGTTCAAACTATAAATTACACTAGACGCTTTTAAATGTTTTAAACATGCCTATAGTAGCACTTACTTTGCTTGTTGAGGACGGCCATTTCGGGAGATGTGTCGCTTTGTCAACTCAGACTGTAACTCAGAGTTGACAAAGGTACACATCTCTCGAAACGGCCGTCCTCAACAAGCAAAGTAAGTGCTGCTATAGGCAAGTTTAAAACATTTAAAAGTGTTTAGTGATTACTAGTAGCTCACCCGAAGAAGGAATCAACAAATGGTATAAATGACAATGTATTAAGTAAGCATAAATCGAGGAGAAATCAAGATAAAATTAATGTTTTCCCCTTAGAATCACAGTTCTAAAGTTGAAAGTGTGTTCTGTTAGTTTGCTGTAAAACAAATAACAAAATAGGAAAGGATAAGTAGATCATGAATCTAATTTAATTGATTAAACATCATAAACGTTCTTCATTTTTGTTTCAATCGTTCAGAACGTAGCTGTGTAACTGAATCAAAATACTGTCTTTAAGAAAACATAAATAACTCACTAAATAAGATATAAATCAAGAGATAATATTATGATTAACCGATCTATTTGGCTGTTTTCTCAGCCATTACCAAAGTTATGAATGTTTATATGTTAAAGAAAACATTACAAGAAGACAAATTCAGTCTAAATAAATGTTTTCTCCTTTGAAACACTGTTCTTAAGTAGAAAGCGTTGTCAGGAAATTTGCTAAAAACCTAATAAAAGGCGTAGCAAATTCAACCCTTATTGAAGGTGAGGGAGCCCAAGTTCAAACATTCCGTTCTTGTTACAAACTTTGTGATATTTATTAAATCAGTTCAGATATTTTGGAAATTTTATAGAACTGCATTTTTTTTAAATTTATGATAATTTATATTTAAAATAAATTTTGATACTTCAGTGATTTTTTTTTATTCGTAGTCATTTAATATTATTTATCTCATTTTCCTAAGTGCATGCAGCCATTCACAGCTAGATTCTCGTAAGTCTCTTGTTTACAGAGAAAAAATGAAATTGTACTTTAAATTGTAATATACTATAGTGCGTTCGACATTCCCAAGGAATCCGCCATAAAGTCTTGAAACTTTAGGAGCATGACAAACATGTTTCCTCATCTCGAGCCCTGCCGTCTTTCTAGACCGGAAATTTTCCAACTAGAAAAGAACAATGAAACTAAATGATCGAATGAAACTAATGATCAAAAACTATTAAAAACGTTTCCAATGCTGACATATTAGAGAAAAGACAATGCAGAAAAATAAATATCTAAAAATTGTTTACACAAAGTCACTGTTTTAGAAACAAAATAGCTGAAGAAATCTCTCCTTGGTTCATTTCTCCCTCTTCCTCCTTATGTTTACCTCACTCTCTCTCTCACTCTCTTTCGCTATATATATATATATATATATATATATATATCACTTTCACTTATGTACTTAAACAAGAATCTTACTTGGTATTTATGCAAGCGCTTTCAGAAGCTAGCGAGTGCTTCCATCATCTGGCATACTAAAACATCTAGGTTTAGTATGCCAGATGATGGAAGCACTCGCTAGCTTCTGAAAGCGCTTGCATAAATACCAAGTAAGATTCTTGTTTAAGTACATAAGTGAAAGTGATAAGTGTATACAAGAAAACAGTGTTGCATAATCTACAAATATATATATATATATATATATATATATATATATATATATATATATATATATAAACTCTCTCTGTGTAATTTTTCTCTCTCTCTTTTCCCCTATCTCTATTCTACCCTATTTCATTCTATCTATAGGCTTATATCTGCCTATCTATATATCTATCTAATTATCTATACATATATATTCATTTTTCTATCTACCTCTTAAATACAAATTAAATTATTGCAAATAAAACAAAAATTCACTAAATTTATCAAAGTAAAAGTGTCAGGAAGTGGATAGCTATATATTTCACTAGCTGACCAACAATGTTTAAAGAAGCTTAGGTCAAGTGTTCTCTGTGTGTATTTTATGGCCGTAAAGAGTCGATTGCAACGCTCTTGTCCCGCAAAGCATTGGGCCCCGGGGACTTTAACCTGCGGGCCAGACTGGACGCATTATTGTTTCCCATCTTAACGTTTTATTTCTCGAAACAGAATTGTGCAGTTAAAATTTACTTGCCACCAGTTACAACGTTTATTAACTAGGTTGTTAACCTTTAAATCGTTTCAAAGGGTGACACACAAATCTGTTTAGTTGTTTATTTATACTGTCTTTTAAATTACTTTACATTTTATTTTTATTTGAAATCATTGTTCATTCTAAATTCTAATGTTTGATAATAATTTTAGTCTAGCCATAGAGTAATTTCAAGTGCTAAACACTATAACTAAGACTGGTGTCAAAAATCATAAATAAAATAATTTAAATTAAAAAATTGTTGTTCTAAATAAATGTTTGGACATTATATTTTTTTGTTGTTTTTTACAGCAACATTTATTACTTTGCCTTAATTTACATTTAACGATTCCGTTCTTTAGATAAACATTTTGATTAAATTTATTATTATTTATAACATCGTTTATTATTGAATATTTTTTATTCAAAAAATAAATCGTTAATAATTTGATAAAAGTTTCCTTACATCTGTACAATAAACAATATGAATAGGCTTTGAAGCCTAATCCCCTAGTAGGACCATTAGCTCGTCTCTATCTGCCTGGAGGTGTTTAGGTAAAATTTACAAAATTTCCAACATATAACAAATACCATATTTACAACAAATTATACATTGTTGTAAAGAGAATGAAACATGCTTTCAGGAAATATATAGATATGAATTGATTACTTACACGTAGACGGCGTTATGCTCGTTTGCAAAAGGTATATAAAAGTCAACAAAAATAAAATAGCAACATTGTACATCACAGCACTCCACTATACATATTATACATTGGAATGTAAATAAATATTACATGTTATATATCATTTTAACCTAAGAGAAAATATAACTTAGAAATATTTCTTTTAAAATTTAGAAAACTCTAAAATCGGGTTTTTCCATTTCCATTCAGTTCATCATTGATAAATATGTTGATTTTAGCCTACCTCGGCCTAGATCGGTTTTTTTTGTTACTGTCACTGTTTAAAAGCAACATATCTCGTATTGAATCGCTCCATAAAGTGGCTTTAACCATTATATCTATTACGTAATATCTCTAACAATAAAAGTTAAATATAACATAAATTTAACTTTAAATAAATATAACTGAGAAATTAATTTAAAGGGGAAAACGACACACTCACAAGCCTAAACAAAAATTACATAAACTACAAATTAAATAAACGAAATTACGGACTGATAAAATTTAGAATAAACAACATACTTGCAACAAAAACAACACGCACTAATAAAACACTCACATATGACCAAACCAAAACCTGTCAAACAAATATTTTATAGCTTTGTGTCGCCACACTTGAGCAAATAACTTTATGGTTGTAAAATAAACTCCGAATGGCAACGTAAAGACATGCAAAGTAGAATAACCGATATAAAGAGTGATACTGACGAAACTAAAAATACGCGGGAATTACGTTGCTGTGCAAATAAATACGAAAACCCGAGCTATACACGGGCGTAGGCAATTAGCGTTAACTAAATGGCCAGATCTATACTCGGGCGTAGGCGTGAAGTGTTAATATATCCGAATAAATGATGACTTAAGGATATGCTACCTTGATAAAAAAATTTCCGCAACAGGTGGTCTTGGAAATGTTCAATTTGTGAGGAAAATATAAGGTTGTGATGCTAACGTTGGGTATGATATGTTGTTTGTGGTAAAGCTATTCAAAAAGGGACTGCGCAAGTCCTGTGGTAACAAAAACTCAATCAGTAAAACCGCCCCTGAAATATACCACCCCTCTTTATTTATATGTGGGTTCATAGGTTGTGTGTGTTACGATAACGCGGCTGCCTTACTGAATACAAATTTAGGCAACACAAATGTGGCAAAGAAAATAAAGCCGACACAATCGAATTAAAAGTTTCCGGCATAAAGTTCTGACTTTAATATCTGACTCTAAGGGAACGTGAATATTATACATCGTGCGCAGAATAACTGGAACAGTTCTTGTTGAGAAAATGATTCTATTCACACATATTTGTATGAATTTTTCTATTTATGTATCCAGAGAGTGATTTGTATAAATCACATGCTTCACTCCACCACACAAATCATTGATTTCTTTGCTTTTAGATTTCCAATATTATAATTTTCCAACCTTGTAAGTAGAACATTTGATGGCAACATTTGTTTTGTATTGATGAAAAACCCTGTGTATATATATATATATATATATATATATATATATATATTGTTCGTAAATAATTCTCTTATAATGTTTTAACAAATTAATAGAATATAATACCTTGAATTGCGCATAACAGTGACTGGTTCATACAGGGACGGTGCAAAAATTACCGGTGACATTTTGCATTACGTAAACATTATATCTTCCAATGTCTTTACGCAAGCATATGATTTGAAGATATGTAATTCTTTCTATTAGTTCACACTCTCCTTACGTATATTTTGTACACTTTTCAATCATTAATAATACTTTTTATTCGTCCACTCAAGTACAAATATATTTTTCCCCAGCTATAATGGATGGCACTTGTTGTAATACAGTGTTTTCAAATAATAACTCATTAATTAAAACATTTTAGTAATTATTTTGCCACTTAATATTGTAACTCTCCCATATATATATATATATATATATATATATATATATTTACATTTAATTGTTATATATTTAACACTTCCTGCATTGAGAGTAGTTATGCGTTAGGCCACCAGTTGCGCTAGCAATCTGCTTCTTTATTAAGCTCGTTTGAATCAGCTGTTCCAATTAATTTAGTTAACCATATAGGTTAAATTGTTGTCTTTATTTTAGAACAAATATTACTTTGTAATTATGATATAATACCTGACAATATTCCTTTACAGTTACTAAATAGTTTGCTAAGTAAAGTCCATTCTCATTCTTCTTAACTAAATAGGTAAAGGGTCACTAAACAAAGTTTTATAGGTCGTTTCAGGGTAAGTTGAGACAAGGCAGGTAGCTGGGGGATTAGAAACTGCTCGGCCGATGAATAGGGGGGGACGGTGAGTACAGACATTAGTGACTCATTGCCGATTTCTCCACTTAAAAACGTTAATCTAATTTAGACGCATTATTTGAGTAAAAGAATGATATTGAATATTAATTAAACAAATTAAATTATTGTTAAACAAAAAATTGCATTTTTGTCTCACGTTATTTGGTCAGTTTCAAGTGTTATAACTGAAACTTATTACAAATTTTAATACAGGCATCTAAGGCGGTATTCACACTTGAAGTCGGCCGATTAACATGAAACAAACACACAATAATTTGTTTAATTAAAAACCGCATTCACGTTTTCGCATGTAATGTGTATTTATTATATTAACGTTTTAAATGGAGTTATCGGCGATGCGTCACTAATGGGTTGTACTTGTAAGGCCGTCGCCGCCTATTCATCGTCCAGGCCGTTCCTAATCTCCAAGCTGCCTGGCTTGCCTCAACTTACCCTAAGAAGGCGTTACAAATAACAATAAGAAACTTTATAGTTTGTCAATTTATGACTAAAACGTTATTCTTGTTTTCATTATTTAAATTATGTTCATAAACAATTTGCTACATGTTTTATTCAGTTGGCATATTGGGTATCGTTCCTAACTCGCACATGCTTTAAAGTCTTTGTTTGAATCTCCGTAATCACGACCCGGAGATGCCGATTTTGGAGCTACTTGTGAAATATTATATTTTAAAACCCTTGTATCTGTGACTAAATAAGGCGTTCTATGAGAATGTAAATGGACATTTCATTTAGCTGCAGGCATGTATGCATTTGTAGTGAGACGATACCCTTTGCACCGTGTTACACAAACAAGCCAGTGTTATTCTAGCTGTAACCGGTGTAAATGAAGCTATAAACAACTATAAAAAAAAAAAAATCGCGTTGCTAGGCAACGTTCTGTTCTAATTTAGTTACATTTACTAGATGCTTCTTTGTTGAGAATAATTAAAGGATAACACATCTGTGTTAAGTTCGGAAACACTGTGTAGCCACGGGGGAGGGGTTTGTTTGTGTATGTTGTAGACTACCGGCAGGGATCGCTAATGCATATGTATATTATTACATAAACGAGTTTCGTGGTATTTTTTCAATTCCTCCTATTAACCCACTCTATCTCTCTCTCTTTATATATAGTGCATATAGTTTATATAAATATATAATTTGTATCTATATATATATATAGATTATATATTAGATGATTAGATAATTATTTTTCCTGAAGATGCTGATACTTTTTTATCGGCGAAAAGCTTTGAATAAATATATTCATTAAAAGTATTCTTGTGTTTGAAATATTTTAAATTTATTAAATATATATATATATATATATATATATATATATATATATATATATATATATATGCTGGATGGGATTCTAGCGAAACGTCGGAACTGCGAATTTATGGACTGCAGAATAAACGGATGTACTCCAGATAGTAACTATTCATCATATTTTTCCAACCGTGAAGGAATACGTATCAGCATATAAATATATATATTAAAACAACATAGGTTATTCAAATACAAGAATATTTATGAATTTTCATTCCTGATGATGTTGGTACTGTTTGCCAACGAAAAGCTTTGGATATAAAATAATAAATATTCTTGTATTTGAATAACCTATGTTGTTTTAAATTATTAAACAAGAAAACGTATTTTATATTTATATATAATAAAGAACTTAGTCAAAATACAAATACAAGAATTATAATTGAATTTACAATTATGAATAATTATGAATTGTAAATTCAATTATAACTCTTGTATTTGTATTTTGACTAAGTTCTTTATTAATACACAAGAATACATATAGCGATATTTATATATATATATATATATATATATATATATATATATATATATATATATATACATTTGTTGACTCAAATAGGAATTTACTTTAAAACCGTATTGTATGTATATATCACTAGTTTTCACTTATAAAAATGTAACAAACGAAATACAAGAGAACTCTAATACGTGTATTATCTATTTTAACGAATAGCAAAACATTGGCGTACTGTAGACAAGCTCCAGTCCCTCTAAAACAAAGCCTTCAATAGCGAAAACACAGTCGGCTTCGTAACATATTTTAAAGGTTATAAATTTCTTGAATTGCTTCTTTATAATTTGATGAAGTTGCTCGCAAAAGAACGCATTTCAATATGGCGGGCCTTACATAACATTTACACATATTTCTTGTCTCATTAAATGTATCAAACGTTTATGACACTAACATCTATATCAAGTCAATTCATACAGAATTCTCTTAATGTGTAAAGACGGTACATGTTTGATACAAATATTGATATTACGTTTTCGGCCTAAGGTGGAAAATTATTTTCTGGTGACTGGTTTATATATTAAACCATTTAAAATTTTCGACCAAATACCAACTAAACTAAGAATGACGTCATCAAAAAAAATGTTTCTTGATAAAATTAGGATGGAACATGTATCTTATTATTAAACTTTGAATACAAATAAAAAGTAAATCTTATAAGCATAGCGTAAATGAAAATATTAACCTAGGGAATTACTTAATGATATTTCTAAGACTAGTTAATATAACAACTAATAATGGTTTACAACAACTTCTGTTTATGGTTTACTTCCTGATATTTATTATTACTATATAAATCAATATAATAGAACGAAACAAATTATTATATCCACACGTTTCTTGTGGGTGTTTTAATACGTCAATAAACATATTTATTCCTTGAGTGGTTGTAGAAAAACATGAATAAAATCAATAACTAAAGACTTTGAAATACGTCATTAAATTTTAATACTTTTATATTGTCATAATACTTGTTTTTTATCAGAAACACTTCTAAAGATGTCTTAAATTTAGAAATAAAAACCTGAATAGAACTTGAATGTGATTTTTGTATGTCCATAAGAAATATTTATTAGTTGAGTAATTTTACAGGAACAAAGACTTAATGACTAACGGTAAAACAAAATAAATCACACTATCGTTATTAAAATTATTAAACATTTATAAAACCTTGTTTCAAATATTTACACAACATATATGTTCATATCACTAACACAGTTACACATTTTTTTTGTAAACTCCTGATGATGTTAGCAGTCATTGGAAAATGTACATTAGGATTATGTAAATATTTGTAACCAGATGGCGCAACCAGTCAAACTGCCTTAGACAACATTGCTTTCTTTAAAGAAACTGTTGGCAACCTCCTCATCTCCCTTAGAACAAACTTTCCTTACCCAGTCCACCCCCTCCAATCTTACTTCAATTGACGCCTACGTCTGGGGAATATGAAGGAGAAGATGACGAGCCAACCACCATCGTTCAACACAGAAAATAAATAACCATCTGTATAACGAGCACGAAACTACCTCTCTTCGCCAAAATGATGCAAAACCTTCAAGAACGGGACGAGTGTGGTCTCAAATTGAACGGAAGTCATATAGAACATGTCTATACCCGAGTCTAACCGATTTAGCATCTTTTATTTGATTTCGTTTGTGAAACTGTGTGAATAAAATAAAAATAAATAAAATAAATCTGTTTCAATACTGTTTATTTTGGTATTAACACGATATATCTCTGAAATTGGATGATATTTCTAAGTCGCTTCCTTTGCTACATTTTTTCCTTTGAATATTACGTTTGACACACAAAAATTAGCACGATTTCTTTCAGAATCCATTTAAATATGTAAAATCGTTTTAATATATAATTTTTAAACATATAATCCTTTCAAAATATAATCTTCTATATAAAATTAGAAAAGCGTTGTTAGAAAATTAAGTTTTATAATAGAGTATGATGAAAAATATTAGATTAATAAAGTTTAAATTCAAATTTAAAGTTCAGATAATCTTCAAGTTATGGAGGAAAATTCTACACCCGGGAGAGAATTTTAATGAAATTTAAAAACTTGTTAAACTTCTGGATTTAATTAAACTGAGTTATTGCTCGCCATCCTTTGTCAATATCAGAATAAAAACTGAGTAAAACAATGTCCCCTAAAGTATTAAGTCAAGGAAGTTGTTGGATCGATTACAACTCCTCTAGGTCACGATACCTTTGTCCGTTCTTGATTCTTCCAAACTAACTTTAGTGAAAATTTCTAGTAAACATGTTATACTTGAATATAGAACATGGGGTTGCTGACAAAAATGAAGGAAATTGCAACGTAAATCAAGAATTAAAAAAATAATAAAATCCGAAAAATAAACAAGCACTTTTATATACACAACCAATTTTAAAAGTCAATTTCTATTTGAGTTAATAAAGAAAAATTCTATTTTAGTAACTTTTTATTTAATCATTAGAACTAATATAAATAAAGGAACACAACCTATGCGTTACAACAGCTGCTCTACCGCATAACCTATTACATAAAATCAGTTGTTTTACGAACACACATCTTATCACCTATTCTATCCTAATGGGACGAAATAACTATAATGCATAGCTTGTGTTGCACACAATCATTTCACAAGCATTATTTTTAACTAAAGTCTCTACGAATTTCGATGACATTCACTGTCTGTATTATCAAAACCTAGTTAACTCATTAAGTAACAACACAACACAACTCATCTAAAATAGCCCTACCCGTAGCATTGCATCTATACGTTTTAAAATATTATCGCTGTAAACGCGATATTACAGATTTCTTGTGTTGTCAATCAACAAGCAAACTTGGTCCTCATAATGTTGACTACGTATGCAGTCAAAACGCTTAAAGTAGATGGTTTTATAAATATAAAACTAGAACATGTTCACAAATATCTAATATACCGTCCACAAATATATATATATGTAAGCATATATTGTTTATAGAGTGTTAGTTGATGCTCGAACATGAGGAATTATTAGTTCTCGAAAGTCGACTATCATATATGCAAAGTAAGATTCTTGTTTAGTTACAATATAAGGTAAGGAATAAATACACACACACACACACACACACACACACACACACACACACACACATATATATATATATATATACCCGTTAATATTGTTACACAAATAACATGAATTGGGTTTAGGATCTAACTCCATCCTTAAAGAGATTTATCTGGCACAGACAGTCTCCTAGGGTTTCGCGGCTCATTAGTCTTTCCCTTACCGCTGGAGCAGGTCTAAACGCGTTTTATGTTTTCTTATATATTTTTGGGTCAAGGTATCTAAGCTTTTCCGAACCAGTCATTGTCAAGAGCTAGTCATCGTGTTAATTGACAACACTACACTCTCTCAGTATATATCTCATATATTCCCATAGTTCTAAACATTATATCATTCACGTAGCAATTAATACAAAAAAAACAGTATTACTGAGTGAGATAGGTAGATAGATAGATAGATAGAGAGGAAGGTAGGTAGAGAGAGAGAGAGACTCCTAATCCACAAGTATATTTAGCTCCCTAAAAATTTCTACATACAGGTATAAAAGCTTAGGCACTAACAATAATTCAGAAAATAATGCGTTAAAAAACTTAAAAATATCATCCCGTTTCGCTTGATAGTATTGAGAGTATATTTTTAAAAATACACTCTATAATGACCACGTGTTTGTAAAAATACAAAGTTAGTTTTGAATCAAACAAACTGTGGTTTTGATGAGCCAAGAATGAAAAAATCAAATACAACTCCGAATCGCGTATATAATTAATAAACAATTATAAACTGTCGATACAAATATTTACACAACATGTATGTACATTTCCCTAACACAGTTTGCATTATCAAAAGGTTACTAATAACAGTTTAAAAACAGCTACATGTTCATATTTGTAGCAAAGATTTATAATTGTTTATTTGATTCAAAAACGATTATTTAACAGGACGCCCTTCATGTAACTAATTTGTTTCAAGTCATTAATATTAATTTTATGCTTAAAGAAAGCACATCAAGATTGTTCCTTTAGTGTTGGCAGTGATATTGTCGATTGTCAATATATTTTCCTAAGGTTATTATTTCATTAATGACACGAAAAACGAATTAGTTGCAGAAACCTCATCCTTTCTCGCATCCTGAAACCACCTTAATTTTATTCAAAATAATATCGAACGAATAACAAAATGGTGAGTGTTAGTTTGTTTGCCACTTTCGTTGAAGGCTAAAATACTGGCCCCAGCTGTGTGAAAAATATGTTTTCTTATAGTTCTTCATTTACGCAAAACAAACATCATTTACAAAATAAACCCAAAAATACAAATCGTCATACTTGTTTACTGGTTTTAACTTAGACTGGTAACACAAATGTTTTTTAAGTTGTGTACGTTTTATCTGTACAAATTTAGATGTGATGGATTTTCTAATATTATCATAGAATTATCGAGCAAATAACAAAAATTAACCATTAAAGCACAATTATTCCTTTAAATTCAAAATAAGAAAGAAACTTAAACCCGTACGACGCACTTAGTAAAGTTTTTCGGCAACGACGTATTGTATCAAACTTCAACAAAAACCGACCCTTGTGAAACAAAGAGCCGCCCTCCTCATCGACCCCCTTCACATCTGTCACTTTAAGCACATTTGTATATTACACGTTAACGCCTAATGTTAGGAAGTGGTCGCTTCTTGTTTTAGTGTGTTGCGGTTTGGTTTTATTTTTAATTGTCAGATAACAATTACACTTTGAAATGTGAGAGAGCTTTAACTTGGCCTCGATTTAATGAACCAGCGTTTTAAATTCGCTTTCAAGTAACAATGTTTCTTCAACATCAGATTTACGGATCTTTTAAATAGAAGAAAGTAATATGAACTAACAGATCCTACTTATGTCGCCAAAGAGAAATTTTATTTTGTTACTTTTTACTAAACAATTGCATTGATTATAAATAAAGTAACATACTCTATGCGTTAAAATATCTGTTCTACCACATAAAATATAATGTGTAACCTATATCTAACCTATGTAAAATCAAATGTTCTATGAAATCATACATTACCAATTATTTCAAGCCAAATGTGAAAAAATAATTTTATTGCAGATTTTACCCCTTTTGTGAATAGCTTTTCTCCCTTATAATACAAATAATATTTCATGACAAAATTTATTAATGAATTAGTATTGAAAAAAAACTATATCAACACCAAATTTCATCCCCTAAAAGTTTAAAAAAATATATTTTTTTATGTTAGTGGATGAATAAAAATATTTTATTAACTCCTGAAAATTTAAACTATATATATATATATATATATATATATATATATATATATATATATATATATTAACAGACTATCAAGTGATAGAGGATATTGTTTAAGTTATCAAACAATGTATTTTACAATATACATAAATTTTCTTTAATTACTTTTCATTTAACACAAATTTCTGGATTATAAATTTTAAAAAAAACATTTCACAATTACGGCCTGTGACTGGTGAAAAACGAATTGATGTTCGGAAACTTTTAAACCATATACGAAACTTCTAAGTTGGCTCTAAAAGACAAGTAAATGTTTTCAAACTTGACAGGACTAATATAAGAAGAAGAGATATTCTAGCGGTAGAGAAAACTGTGTTATCCTGAAGGTTCTACTGCTCCCGAGTAGTACTGCAAAAGCGATCGAAGCCATAGTGGAGTATAGTCTTGTTCCAAGGGCGACCGGTGACCAGTCCAGGCTTTATAGTAAGATGTTTGTGCTCTTATATACTGGCAATATGACCCGTTAGAACCCCCGACCCTACGTCTCGAGACTGACTAGAGCCTGGTTTGGAATGTCATGTTGCTGGACGCATGGTTACACGTAGCCTACTGGACTTTATATCAACTCACACGTTTTGCAAAACCTTACTACTCTTAGAGGACAGGATAAAAGGCCCTACGTTCATGCCTAAAATCTCCTTCCTTCACGTTGCATCATCTCCTTTTTTCTCCTTCCCCTCCCCTTTACCATCATGTTAGAGATGACACAGAATGTCAGTCATCTTTAGGGTGTATTTATAATATTACAACAGTTATTTTGTCCTTTCTAAGCATACTTTTCTCAACACGAAGAGCAGCAGACAATAAACAAGTTAAAAAACTACTCAATCAGCAAATAGTACAAATATACACAACAAAAACCAAGATGAATGCATCGCGAAATCACGCAACAGTGAAACTTTGTTACTTATATTAAAGGGTGAGTTGTACACTCGTGTAGACAAACGAAAAATGAATACAAACTGTGAAGATGAAATTTAAACTGGAGAGAACTGATAGCTCTCTTTATAAATGAAACTTTGAAAGATAAATTGTGAGTAAATACACTCGTAGATTGAACTGATTCACAGTAAAAATACAACAAAAGTGCAACACTCAATGTTAAAATGTAACATAAATAATCAAGATAAGACTAATATTTTTACTAGGATAGTGATGGTACGAGCTTTCTACAAAATTACATATTCAGAGTGATAGTCTAAAAATAGAAAAATAGAAATATTGGAAGGAAAACTTTATGGAGTAAACAAAAATCCAGCCAGATAAGGAAGGCAAGAATGTAAAATTCCAAGAATTTTTTTAGTAAATTCCTTTAACCCAAATGATATATATTCCAGATATTCCAGAAATTCTAAAAACCTTCAGGAAAATGTTTAACTCCGTTTAAAACCCCAAGGACGGACGAGTGCTGTATTAACAAAAGTAAATATATTCTGAGGTCAAATAATTTTTGAAGTTGATCAAGTGAAATTTTAATCAAATATTTATAAATAAACAAAAAAGTTAGAACTTACTACAAATTACGTTTTGGGCAACTAAATAAAGTCTTACATTAGGGACGAAAACAGAATTACAGATGGTTTTTCTTCTGTAAGGAGTAAAACTAGCTTCGTTCGTTAATGTTTCTTCTGTATACCTATTTGAGGTTAAGATAGGTTGCTTCTAGAAATCCTGTAAAATTCTTCACCGGCAAGGAACTTTCTTCTATTGGAGGGATATTACTTTTCTTTATAAAGGAATATTATTTTAACAGAAAATAAACAATATTACAGTCTCTACTTTAGATCTATCTGTAGAGCATTACTTACCTCTGAATTTCCAAACAAAGCAGACTTGTATTATTGTTTCACGAGACTGTGGCTTTATGGTTCCATTGTTTACTACTTCCAAAGCTCTGCAGAGTTCTCCTAAACCAAATAAATATTTATTATTAGACTTTAACAAAATGGAACCACACAAAGTATTCTATGTCGGGAAATACGAATAAAGGGTCTGTTTTTATAAAAGCAATAACCATGTTTCCTCAGAGCGAGTGTATCATGCAACAGAAGAGAGACTTGTCCACGGCACGCAAGCGAAGTTTTTCTTTGGCAACAGATGCTTAAGCTTTCGCTGTGAGTTACGGCTCTGGGTGGATTTACAATGTTTTCGTGCAAACTACTGTTTTACTGTTCTTACAAATCACTCACTATCGGAGTATATTACTTTTTGTGTATTTTACAATACATATGCAGATATAATTTAAATTCTTTATTAATAAATGCATCTTACATAAAATTTGAAATTACTATTTATATCCATTAGTATTACCCGTAAAACACACTTTTACTTATAAAATAATAGTGGCACCTTCATACTTTCACAAGTGGGTAATTAAAATCGACAACTTGTATAAATGTGTCATTTTAAAAGTAAAATAAGTCATGAAGGAGCACAGATGTGAGATATAACTTAATAAGGTGTCAATGAATGTAAAGAGCCACCAACAGGTCCGTCTAAAAAAATCCAACAAATTCTAAACAATGTAGCCAATGATTGAAAATAGTTTTCAAGCAATAGTTAAAGAAATAATAATGGATACAATGTGAAAAGTCAGATGATTCTTCAATTACCCAATGTTTTCAAATTTTCCGACTGCTGAAGTATACAGATTTATTACTAATGAATATACATATATGCAAAAGAATACAAAAACCAACATGGGTATAATGTAGCTCTTTAGACAAATATATTTTTTTCACTACTATATTTGAAACTTGTAGTTGTTCTGTGACAACGTCTACCACTCGCTCTGCTATGAACATGTAAGTCTATATAAGATTTGGCAGAAAACAAGATGTGACTAGCTTCAGAGAAAACTAGAGAACTTGTCAAATCCTCTGATGTGTCACGAAATTTCAGTGTTTTAAAATCTTGCACTTCAAAGCCACGAACGTTTTGTGCTAAATGCCATGTATCTTTTATATAACTTTTTTTGCAATATATTGAGCAAACAATTATTCAAATGTGTATATTCATCTTGTAGGTTTTTAACTAGAATTAGGTACCATTATTTTGTGCAATGAATACACATATGTTAAACTCTGTTAAAGAATTGTTTACACATACTGTCCCAGAGCGACGTCATATGAGGACAGGCGGCCATTTTGTAACTAATAAATACAATTGTATTTAATATAAAAAATATTTTTAAACAGGCCCTAGTAGATATAAAATATAACAATGTCAATAAAACAAAACTTGTAAAATTATTAGTTTAAGACTGAAGTGGTTAATAAGCATTCACCTCATTGATAAATTGAATTATCTAGAAGGCAGACAGGACACACTTTGAATCGAGAAAGGACAATGCTTCTGGGAACCTAGATTTAACCTTTTGATATCTGGCAAAAACATTTTCTTCTAAAAACAAACATCAAAAAGTCAAAATGGACCTAAATGAAGAAAATATCATAGTGCTGCCGAATTAAACACGTCTCCAAAGCAAATGCTACAATTATGACCTAAATGTAAGCTAAGAAAGAGGGAAAGACTCCAAAGGGACTGCAGCAAAATAAAAAGAAAGTAAAACACCCAGAACAGGTTGCAAGACATGACAATGAGTGGAACTTACCCACCGAGTTAGGAGGCATTCCCATTCGATAGGAGACGTGCGTGTTTATCCCAGATATTTACAAAGCCTAATTATTGTAAACCATTTTAATATGTCAACATTTCTGAGTTTTAGTGCTAGCCCAATGTTAAAGAATCTCTTTGGCCTCATAAAACGTAATTCGTTTGTCTTTTATTATACATTACAAACAAATTTATCTTCTATTTTAATTTTACTTAAGATATTAACTTCCATCTTTCTACTGTTTCAATTTTTTTTAATTGACGCACACAATCAGCCCAAGACGTTTTATTGCCCGGATGAAGTTAAACCTTGAAGAGGTGTGCTCGGGTGAAGATAAGCCAGCGACACTCGCAAATCCCTCCAGGGAACAAATCCCTAGTATTATGCAGTGTTGCAACATTTCTCTATGCAAAGTATTTATCCTTAGATTTAAAAAAGGAACAGCAAAATATCTAGTATGAATTTTCAATAACAAATTTATTGCTTCCGTTTAAACACCACACTTTTCGAGTTCTAATAAAATTCATTTTTTTATAACAAAAAAAACATTTATGAATTTTGGATGTCATGAGTTTTAATGTAAAACACAAAACGACATAAGACAGAACTTATCGTTGGCAACAGCATTAGATATACGATTTTACTTTCATATTATTAACTAGATAATGTTTTTAAATAAATCTTTATATTTAAATTATATTATTAATTATGAAATAATTATTGATAAAAATAGGTAATTTCATGAGAAATATATATAGTCTCTATTTCATCATCGCCATTATATTTTCCCCTGCAGTGAAATATATATATATAGGTTCTATATATATATATATATATATATATATATATATATATATATATATATATATATATATATATACATATACATATACATATATAACATTTTATATATTTCTAAGTTCATTTTTCCCTCTTTTTATTCCTCTCTTTTTACTTTTTCTCTCTTTAGTGTCGTCAGTAACTTCAATTCCAATGGTTACATCTGTGATATTTTATTTATTTTTCTAATGTGTTCAAACGAATCTGATTTTTTTTACTTTCATGACAATGGTAAGAGATAAAAAATAATCTCATGAAATAGCATTTTTCAATGCTATAAAACATAGTAGGAATTATGATACCATACGATTTTAACACCATTTTGCTCCCAACAAGGAGAAAAGACTTCATCGTAACATGCCCAATTTAATCGTTACTATTATTTATAAAACGCAGTAAAATACCTTTATATAGCGTAACTTTATAGTACAAACAAACAAAAATTTTTTTAAATTACCTCTTACTTGGGTCATCAAAAAAATGTTTGTTCTAGTTTCTTTTTGTTAAATAATCACAAGTAATATAAATAGAGTAACATAACTTATGCGTTAAAACAGCTGTTTCAAAAGTTATACAAAATCAGATATTTAATGAAATCATGTGTTATCACTTATTTCAAGCCACATGGGACGAAATAACTGTATTGCATACCTTGCCCCTTTTGTGAAACGTTTACTCCCATGTAAAACTAAAATTAGGTTTCATTAATGAAATAATATTTGAAAACCTGTAATAACATCAAGTATCGTTCACTACACGTTTGGAAAATCTATTTGTACTTGAGTAAATAAATAAAAAGTATTTTATTAACGATTGATATTTTGAACAAGGAAAGTGTATACTACTAGAAGGGATTCAACAAAAAATACGAAAATAAAATTTTTACTATAAACATTGCTTGACCCATTTCTTCCCAAATTTGCGTAAACGCAACAGTATATTATATTGCACACACCTCCTCCATATCGTTATTTTCAATTTGAAGTATCATTTAAGTTGTCAATAAGGACTTGAATTATGATAAAATAAATGTCGAGAAAATCAACATTTTCGGTGTAAGAAATAAACAACAAATTGTTTTGCTATGTCAGCCTTTCTTATCATGTTTACTTTACTGCTGAGTCATGTTCGTGGAACCACAGCTCTCCACTTCCCCTTTATTCAACAAAGTTCGCATGTGTTGCGTTGACGCAACGTCGGGAGTTCCCCGGCAGTTGAGATATATCGGCCGTGTTGAAAGCAATTGATCAGTAGATCCGCTATTAGTTTTAACGAAAGTGTTGTAAAACAGCAGAAGAATTAATTGCAGTTCTTAAAACACAGGTATCATTCGCTACCTGAATCAAAAATGTATTGGATTAAAGATCTTGATAACGGTGTAGCAATTGTACGAGATACAATGACTAGAAATAAATTTGATGAAATAAAAAGATACATTCATTTATCAGACAACAATAAACTACATTAATTCGATAAATTTTCAAACGTGTGTCCTTATTTTGATGAATTAAGTACAAAATTTCGTCAGTTTGAAGTGTTTTCACATAAATTACCAATAAATGATCAAATGGTGCCTTATTTTGAACGTCATTCAGCAAAAATGTTCATGAGAAGGAAAACCGTGAGATTCGGTTTCAAAAATTGGTGCATTGCTTCTGTTGATGGTTATGTACACAATTTTGAGCCATATGGGAGAAAAGGTGGTGAAATAAAATACGGCTATGGTTTAGGAGAGAAGGTCGTTTATAATTTGTTGAGAATAGTTGAAAATCCAGAGAATCACATAACTGTTTTTGATAATTTGTTCAGTACTTACACTTTAGTAAGTAAACTGACAAAGATGAATTTCTTAGTATCAGGAACAATAGGGGAAAATAGGTAGCCCAATATTCCGCTCACATCAGTGAAAACATTTCTAAAAAGTTCCGAAAGGAAGTTATGAATTTGCCTTTGATAAAAAGAAGAATATTTTTGTTGTTCGATGGCGGGATAATTCAGTTGTTACAGTCATAACAAATTACGGATCAGTTGAACCAACCCTAAATGTAAAATACTACAATCGAAAATAAAGGAAACAGGACTTTGTAAAGCAGCCGAATGTTATCAACGATTATAATAAAGGAATGGACGGAGTGGATTCTCATGATAATGCTATTGCCAGTTACAGAATTAGAATTAGAGGTAAAATATGGTGTTGGACCATATTTGTAAATGGAATTGATTGTGCTGTAGTATATGCATGGAAATTTTATATTTTATCAACAGGAAATTAACTCAGTCAGATAGAGTATAGATCGCAACTCGTTATCTCTTTACTTCGATCAGCAAATATAGAAGAATCTGACAAGTCCAGCAAAAATCTGTTATTAGGTCACTGTAGTAAAATTACTTTACCAGACGACGTACGAAAAGACAAAACGGACCAATATCATAGACCGAAACAAAAGTAATGCAAGACGGAGATATAAAGTGCGCCACAGTCAGTCTACACATGCAATAAATGACAAGTATTTATACATGTTGAATGTTATGAAACATTTCACAATTCAGTTTGAAATAAATTATAAAAATTAAAACTAAGGGCACATTGTGTTTCAATAAATCGTTTCATGTAATGATTTTCGTGTATTTTACAGCACACGCCATTTTTCAACGTTGCGTTAACGCAACACCGCAAGATGCACGGAACTCCCAACGTTGCGCGAACGAAACAGGTCATTACTGAAAAACCAAAAGTATCAGATTCATATTCAGGTTATATTTTATTACTTCTATAGTAGAAATGTAGATTAAATAAGGAAAAATCACATAAAATATAGATGTTGTCCTATTGGGAAGAAATTAGTTAGACAACTAAAAGTATTTCCGGCATTGAGACAAAAAAAAAGGTTTGCTCAATGATGAAATAAAATTTGAAAAATCTGTAATAACATCAAGTGTCGTTCACTACACGTTTAAAAAATCTATTTGAACTTGAGTAAATAAATAAAAAGTATTTTAATAGTGATTGAAATTTTGAACAAGATATATACGAGGAAAGTGAGAACTAACAGAAGGGATTGAAGACAAACACGAAAAATAAAGTTTTCGTTCACTCTAAACATTGCTTAGAAAACAAAGAGTATTTTAATAGTGATTGAAATTTTGAACAAGATATATACGAGGAAAGTGAGAACTAACAGAAGGGATTGAAGACAAACACGAAAAATAAAGTTTTCGTTCACTCTAAACATTGCTTAGAAAACAAAGAGTATTTTAATAGTGATTGAAATTTTGAACAAGATATATACGAGGAAAGTGAGAACTAACAGAAGGGATTGAAGACAAACACGAAAAATAAAGTTTTCGTTCACTCTAAACATTGCTTAGAAAACAAAGAGTATTTTAATAGTGATTGAAATTTTGAACAAGATATATACGAGGAAAGTGAGAACTAACAGAAGGGATTGAAGACAAACACGAAAAATAAAGTTTTCGTTCACTCTAAACATTGCTTAGAAAACAAAGAGTATTTTAATAGTGATTGAAATTTTGAACAAGATATATACGAGGAAAGTGAGAACTAACAGAAGGGATTGAAGACAAACACGAAAAATAAAGTTTTCGTTCACTCTAAACATTGCTTAGAAAACAAAGAGTATTTTAATAGTGATTGAAATTTTGAACAAGATATATACGAGGAAAGTGAGAACTAACAGAAGGGATTGAAGACAAACACGAAAAATAAAGTTTTCGTTCACTCTAAACATTGCTTAGAAAACAAAGAGTATTTTAATAGTGATTGAAATTTTGAACAAGATATATACGAGGAAAGTGAGAACTAACAGAAGGGATTGAAGACAAACACGAAAAATAAAGTTTTCGTTCACTCTAAACATTGCTTAGAAAACAAAGAGTATTTTAATAGTGATTGAAATTTTGAACAAGATATATACGAGGAAAGTGAGAACTAACAGAAGGGATTGTAGACAAACACGAAAAATAAAGTTTTTGTTCACTCTAAACATTGCTTAGAAAACAAAGAGTATTTTAATAGTGATTGAAATTTTGAACAAGATATATACGAGGAAAGTGAGAACTAACAGAAGGGATTGAAGACAAACACGAAAAATAAAGTTTTCGTTCACTCTAAACATTGCTTAGAAAACAAAGAGTATTTTAATAGTGATTGAAATTTTGAACAAGATATATACGAGGAAAGTGAGAACTAACAGAAGGGATTGAAGACAAACACGAAAAATAAAGTTTTCGTTCACTCTAAACATTGCTTAGAAAACAAAGAGTATTTTAATAGTGATTGAAATTTTGAACAAGATATATACGAGGAAAGTGAGAACTAACAGAAGGGATTGAAGACAAACACGAAAAATAAAGTTTTCGTTCACTCTAAACATTGCTTAGAAAACAAAGAGTATTTTAATAGTGATTGAAATTTTGAACAAGATATATACGAGGAAAGTGAGAACTAACAGAAGGGATTGTAGACAAACACGAAAAATAAAGTTTTTGTTCACTCTAAACATTGCTTAGAAAACAAAAAGTATTTTCGGCACTGAGACAAACAAAAACAAACCCTAAACGTGACAAATTTAGTGACTTAATGTTGTAACACGTTGCCACGGTGAGATTGCCGCGTGAGCTAGATCACGTAACTAGCAAAAACACCCCGATCCTTTAGCATTGGCATGCCACTCAGTTTGTCGGTTGTCTAATACGATTCCCTTTCTGGAAATCTATTAATAAATACTCGATCACATAAAGGGACCGTATTACTCGAGCTTCGACTTAACAACAATATCATCTGAAAACAATACCGCGGGAAACAGTAGCATTTACTTTTGTTCAGGAATTCAGAGGCAAAATGCTTCCAGTATAAATGTTTGTCTTTGTTTAAACAGTAAAGACGAAATCTTTTACAGAGAATTTAAAGCTTTACTTTGTTGGAAGTAAACAATTACTGCACCGCCCTATATAAGCACGAATAAAAACGTTATTTATAGCTGTCGACTTAAGACCGTAGACTGCGAATTGTGAAACGTTTTCATTGAGAAAGAAGTTTTATTCTTGAATAAACTGCTTTTAAATAGGAATAGGATTTTCTGAGGATTTTTCTATTTATTATCAAGATCAAACAAGTGGATATAAAACTGAAACATTTTTCATTATATCAAACAAGGCTTTGATATTTAGACTACTAGTGTTCTCGTAAATTGACCATTTTTCGTGTCAACCTGAAATCTTAAATTCCTAAAACGGAAGTCCACATTTCACCTTAATAATTTTTGTATTACTAAGGGTGGACAGTATAGCCTATCTCATAAGCAAATGATATGAAATAAAATAAAATCTTACAACAGTTTCGGTACTGTTTATTTTGGCGCATACTTAAGCAAGGACCTCAGAAAGAAACAGCTTTTCTTTAAAAAAACATCGGAGAAAAACTCGTTTATATGAAATGTAAGACCGAATGTACTATATACATTTCCCAGAGATAAACAGTTTTTTTACACTAAAGTTATCTACAACCTGACCAGCGTTATTCTGTCGTGTTTAAAGTAATTACGACTATATTTTACTATAATTTATACAGTCTTCAGATTATTACGGTTGCTATTTATTACCAAGATCAGACAAGTTAAAATAAAACTGTAACATTTTAAATTAAATGAAATAAGAGGTTTATGTGTATTATTGTTTTAGTAAATTGACCACTTTTCTTGTGTCAACATAAAATTTAAATTCCTAAAACGGAAGTACACATTTCACCTAAATATTTTTTATTACTAAGGGTAGAAGATCATAAGGCTAGACAGTATAGCCAATCTCCAAGATGAATCATAAAACACCGTTATAGACATTCTGCATAAATAATACTATTATTAATGCAGAATAGCATAGAATATAATAGTATTGCCAATTACTATTATAACTTTGTTGTTTAAAGGTTGGAATGGAAAGACCGCCAAGGTACCATATGCGTCAAAAATAAACAGTGATGAAACTGAATCAGTTGTAGTTTTTTATGATGCAAAACCAAGAACTGCACGAGCGTTGCTTCAAACTGAACGGTGGTCATATACAACATGTTTATACCCGAGTCTATCCAAACTACGCAAATAACATGAAATGAAATAACTAAAATCTTAACAGTTTCAATACTCTTTATACTGTGTAAGCAAAGACCTCAGATAAAAAAAGCTGTTATTTAAAAGAATATCGGAGAAAAACTCATTCATATGAAATCTAAGACCGAATGTACTATACATACTCGAAACTCTCTACCCAGACCTAAACAGGGCGGTTTTGGACACTTTGGTTATCTAAAACCTGACAGGCGTAATTGTATCGTGTGTAACGCAATCACAGCTATATTTATCCTAATTTATACATTCTTTAGATTAGACTAAAATGGTAAACCTATGACAAGTTATAAAGAGTAGAAAAAAGGTTAATTAGTGAAGTATGATATCAGCATAAGGGATAATTTTAAGTAGATGTTCCAATGAACAACAAAAGAACAATGAAACACATAACGGATTATATCGAAACGTTATGTGGGAAGTTTTCGCATTTAATGTATCTCATTCGTCGACCATTTGTAAGACACGTCAAGCACACTAAAATCAAACCTGACTATAGCAAACACAGTACTTTTGTAAAGGTATAGTTTTACAAAGCATTAGAAAAAACGTAAAAGCGAGAATATGTTAGACGATGTCCGGAAGTAACTTCTCAACTAACTAAATATATACAAATGGAAATAAAAGCAGAAACTAGTTAAAACATAAGTTGAAAATTTGTCTTCTTTGGTCAGTTTGAATCCCCTTACCGGGAGATATAACATTTTTAGAAACCATATAGGCAAATTTTCTTTCCAAAATATTGCACGTAAATAAAAAGCATTGAATAAAGGAGCGCCTGACAAGATCACATTCGCCAAAGTAATGCCCCAACTTGTCACTCTAATCCAATAAGTCCGGCATTTTGTCTCTGAGCCCATTCCTCCTCCGTTAGACTACTAAAACGCTTTCTTGTTTGTCTCTATACGATATTCCTTCTTCAGTGATAGATGCAGATGTCTTTGTATGCAATTAGGAAAACTTTAGGGAAATAGGGTCTACCGTTTAGAATAACTCTGTACAGCTGTTTAATGCGAGGTTACGTTAGCATTCAATGAGCATCAGCTTCCACTTAATTAAGCTTATGGTCTTATCACTTGGAGAAGCGCAGTAATGTGACGTAGGCAAGAGAGAGGCAGTGAGGTGTAGCCTTAGAGACAACCTGGTTTTTTTCTGGCCGAGCTCCTACATCTGCTTAGTTTGTTCTCGAATTAGATAGACATTACAAAGTCCCACTATATAAATACCAAACTGGGTACATTTATAGTGCAGCCCATATGCAAAGGTAAACATTAATTCTATCGCACAACCTTTAAAAAAAATCCAATGAAACTGGAAATTGGGAAATAATATCTGCTTATTCCCTTTTATTGCGGATTCGCCACGTGACTGCAGAAGGGTGGAAAACAATGATAGAACTTTGTTGGGATTATCCTTGGAAAGAAAACAGTCTCCATGGAGAAAGTCTAATATCTATTCTGCTAACTTAACGGGGATGTGGAAACGCGAACATGGGGCGATTGTGAAGGGGTTGGAAAGTGATAGTAGAAGACACTCGCATAGCGTATAAGTCACACATTAGGAGACATTTACAATAAAACGGTAATGTTATAAACGTTGGGGCAAAATCGCACCAAAGAAGTTAGACAGGCAGTGTTTAAATTTTATTTATTTACATTTATTACCAACGTGTGCCTAAAAATCTGAAAATACCATATGCTCCAAACAGTACTGTAACTCAATCATCTTCTCGATCAGCTGTGCCAACCTTTGATCTTTGCCGCGTATTCAGCATTTATAAGAGACCTCAGGAGATTTCCCTCTGCCCGTAACCTCTATTTTCCCAATGGTTCCAGCAAGATGGCGCCACTAGCCACACAGCCCACGAAAAAATTGCTTGTCTTCAACAAACGTTTGGCAACCGCCTCATCTTCCTTAGAACAAACTTTACTTACCCAGCCCATTCCCCAATATTGTACCATCTGATGCCTACGTCTGGGAAATGTTGAAAGAAACAATTTTGCGTTATGACTCACCAACTCAAAATGAAGCGAAACCTTCAATAATGGCACGAGTGTTGCCTTAAATTGAACGGAGATCATATATACCGTGTTTATATCAAAGTCTAACAGATTTAGCTTCATTTTACTTGTTTGTGTTTGTAAGACTATGTAAATAAATTTAAATAAAATCTTACAACTATTTCAGTGATCATATGGTTCAACCATGAAATCATACTACTAAATTCTTCCAATTAAATAAATAGCAGAAAATCAATTGGCATGAAAGTCGACCCTTTCGCTGGTCTTTATAACGTAATCGCATTACATGCACCAGATCGGAGACGGACAATTCACTGCTGAGAGTGACGCACAGTAAGATGGCAGGCAACAGATAGTTTGAGGGCGTGACTATGAAAGCGTCAGAGACTGTAATTAATTAAAGTGCCACACTGTCTTGACCTTAATAAAAGTTACTAACTATCAAACCTTTAGACGTACCTCAGCTTATAAATCTTTCTAATTTACGTCCGAAGATTTGGGTTGAGACATAATTATTAACTTACTTTACTTTACCTCCTCAGTTTGCATCCGTATTCTCTTTCTAATCATCCCTTAGTTTACTCCTCAAAATTACTTCCTTCTGTTGAAATGAACAACAAACTTGGTAAAAATCGAAAATCACGCAATAATTGAAGTTGCAACATTGCAGGTGTTCACTTGCGAAGGTTATTTCATTAGTGGCGAGATTAAGATAGTAAAAAATAAATGAAGTTTATTGATATTGCCAGACAAAAAACCAGCAAAAGTCAAAAATAGGATGAAACGAATGAAGAAATGTACAGCTGGAAGATGATCTATATAAGTAAAAATAATTTTTTTTAAGTTTGGAAGAGAAAATAAACACCTATTTCCGTAAAGCTCAGATCATTAAATCATTGAATGACAAGTAATACTTTTATGTAATAAGTACATGAACAGTAAAAATTAATCAACGTATAATTTACCAAGGTTATTAATTTTTCTTAATTAACGTTTCTTGATACACACTTTTACAGTGAGTTTTTTTAAAACAAGATAGAATATTTATGATGATAAAACTGTAATTAGCTATTACCTGACCGCGCGTTAAAATACTGATGCAAATAGAAACAGAGGTAAATTCAGGGTTGATACGTTGAAATATTCTGCCGGACATCACTAAACACAAATAAATTTGCGTGTTCGGCATTCGCCATTTGTCCACGTCGATTAACCAAATAATATTCTGTATCGATGGAGCTCAATACATTATCGACGGAACGAGTTAACCTCAAATACCAGGCTAATTAACACTGTGCCAGCTTAACAGGTAAACACGACTTGAATGTGAAATGTTTTCAGTTTATATTATTTTGCCAACGGAAACGGAAAATTAGTTTGAACGCAAAGTTTCCTACAGTCGAAACAACAACCGGGCTTTAGAATGGGGGTGAAGAAGTTTTTATTACGTATATTTTAGGCAAAGAATTGGTGCGGTAGAGTTTTACAGAGGTCCGTAAAAACAGAAAGTGACAATTTTTAAATACTTTTTTGAAAAGAAAATTTGTACGAAAAACTCTTTAGGTTAGCATGACGATAAAATCTTCACATTCCAACACATCTGTATAGCTGTAGGCCTATATAGTTTATGCACTGTAGGAAGTTATTTTTTTGTTTAATTGCCATAACATATGATTTCATACAACAGCAGATTTTATATTATAGGTTAGGATTTAGAACAGCTTTAACAAGACTTTGTTGTTCATGACAATCTCTGACCTTTGACATTTTAGTTTAGATGTATTTACGAAGACTAATTAGCTTTTCTAACAATGCTCAAGGTCACCATCTACTGTACTTTACAAGTTAAATAAAAATACAGAATGGTTTCAAGGAAGTTAGGGGACATGGATTCCTCATCCTTGTGTGTAATAGGTTTTGGTGACTTCTGTTGCCAACCACTTATTACATCCTTATTTGAAAAAAATAATTTACAATGAGGTATGCACATAAATAATATCTAAACAATCCCTATTCATTATTCATAGTCGATAAGTGACATTTGCATATCCAGACTCAGTGGTCAATGATTGGAAGGTTTACGTCTTGTTGGATTATATTTTTCCATTCCATTGCGACCGAATCCAAAGCAATATATTTCGTAACCAATATACTTCCCCTCTCCCCCGATACCCACAAAGTGTCCAGCAGAGCCGGTGTCATTGTCGCTTTGTCCGCATTCCTTCCAACTCTGCTTCTGATATTTTACTTCATTTCTTTCCCTTCATAGTAATCATACAACAATTAAGACACTTTATATTAAACAATCGGGACACATCCCCTATAAAAATTGAAACACTTAATAAATAACATTCGGGACTCTTTTCCTTTAACAATCGAGATCATTTATATTAAACAATCGACGCACTTCCCCATGTAGTGACTGACACATAAGCTTCATGTTAAGTTACACACAATTTTGTTTTTTATTTAATTCTAACTAATTTATGAGAGACGGTAGAGGGAGATATAGGTGTATTGGGGTTAAAATATTTAATGATTTATAGGGTTAATATTGTCAAAAAATATGTGATAATCATAATTTATTGTTGGTTATGAAATCGTTTTATTGTTTAGTTGTATGAAGCTGGCTATTTCTATATTTAGGTTTCTGTCGATGTGCTTTGTGGGTGAGAGTTTCGTTAGAGTGAATGTGAGGATTTGTAAAGCTTTTACATCGGTATTCCCCATGTAGTCAGTGACACATAAACTTCATGTTAAGTTATATACACTGTATGTCTTTGTGTGTTTTGTTGGGTTTTGTTTTAATTCTTAATTTCTTGAATTTTGTAGTCCCTTGCGTTCGGTGAATCCTAATTAATCACTTAAACAATAGTTTATGACTTTTCGAACTTTATATTTAGAAAACATTTGTGAAAACTTACTGAGACAGAACGTTTTCGATCGCTTTGTGGGGATCTTCATCAGTATCTTGTCACTGTTTGTTAATGTTTTTGTATAACAAATAATTATATGAACGGCATTAGATCCGTTAGATCTCAGTCTCATTGCTACCCAGACAAGATAGCAAAACACTATACGATTACCACTTCACAGATACGTTCTGGTGTCACTACTTACACCAGGTTACGCCTGTCTGAGCGTAAAACAAAGCAATGAGCAGTAATTAAAGTTACGCGGAGACAAAAGCTGTACCAAGCGTACAAGATATGTGTGCGACAGTGTGAGCGCGGACAAATCAAGTAAAGCCCTCGTAAAGTCCTGGAAATAGACATTTAGGATCTGAAAACTGACAACGTACAGCCTTAAGCTGCAAACATATGGCAAAGTTGCTTTGATATAATCTACATATGTTTTTGAGTTTTAACAAATGATTTGATAAAATCATGACCCTTTAACAAACGCGTTACGAAACGATCCTTTCGCGCCAGCAAGTAAGTTCAAAAATATTCACTAAGCTATGCAATTATTACTTATAATTTCATTAGTGAATTAATGATGTTTAATAGTAAAATTAATGTAGTTTATAATTCATAGGTAATATTTTCATGTACGATCATTCCACTTTTGTTTCAGAATTTTTTTTTTTACAGTATAAAAGCAGTAATGTAATGAAATAATTAATGTCCTTAAAATTATTTAATTATGATTCAAATAACTAAACAAGCAAGTACTTCTAGGTGTAGGGAAGTAAAGTTGTATATTGTGCGACACGTAGGGCTCCGGCTTGCGGGTTGTACTAGGTCGGAATTAAATTGCCCCAAATACTTTCAGATCCTCCATTAAAGCCACCATTTAACGGAAAATAAAGGGCAAAACACATTATATTCATTCGTAGCAATACACTAATGGTTATTCAAAGCAAAGATTAGATTATTTGTGCAATAAAAACGTTTTCCTCGTTAAAAGTTGGAAATACTATAATTAAAATTTAGTTTTAAATAAATCGATGCTGGAAATCTTTACAATTCTTGCTGAAAATCTTTTCAGTGCAAACATACAGTTCTAGTGTTACTTCAAGTGCAATAAGACACTAAGCAATATTTCTCGTCTCTGACGTGCGGCAAGTCCTTTTTGTTCAGCAAAATAGCGTTAATATAACAATGAGGTAATAAGTGACCGGATATTATTTAGCGAAGAAACATACGGTGGGGTAGGAAAAATTCCGGACTGTATATATATATATACGTGTGTGCGCGACTGCGTGCGTGCGTGTGTGTGTGTGTTTATGTCTGATAAGGGATAGGAATAAAGTTGTTAGAAATAAAACGTTTGTAGAAATTTTTCTACCCAAAGCAGACAATCCACTAAAAAGAAAGTTGTCATATTTATCGGATTATTATATTGACTAAATGTCTCAACAAGACGGATTGTAATGCCATAATATCCTTGTGAACGTTCCACTAAACAATGTTGTACTTATAAGTTGCTACTTCACCCATCCACATTCATAGGTATGTTGCCATCGGTTGCCTGTAACAATCGTGGAAGTGAAATTAATAGAAAGGCTAAAGAAACTTCAGACTACGAGCAAGGAAAGTCAATTGGTAAGCCATCTCTCTTTGGACATGTTCACCTTGAAACGTAATGAGAAACATTGAAGCAAGAACGGTAGCCAATAACAAGAGAATATATAAAGCAGTAAAAAGATACAACATATTTTTATTGGAATTTAACGAGCCCTATACGTATTCTACCCGTGAGTACAAGTTGCTACACAAATATCTTTAACGCGGTGTCCAGCTTTTATCTCTCCTTCCGTAACAAGATTTATCTGCCCGAGACAGTCTCTTCGTCTCGTATAATTAATATTCTCGGAGTTTCACTTCCCATTAGTTCCTTCTTTACGCCGGGGAAGGTCGTAATGTGTTCTGACGTAAACGAGAGCATATCACTTACAGGATACAATGTAATAATATTAAAATACAAGCAAGAGGAATTAATTCACAGTATGATTTATAAATATTTATATTATTTTAGATTTATTCAGTAGCAATATAGTAGTTGTATAAACCGAATAATCACCAAGTCATAACAAATGTTTAATGATTGTCGCCGATACAGTAACTAGTAATAAACTATTATATGGCAATGCTTGAGTAAACTCTCTCAACATGTGTGCATTATTCTCAATGTATTTGAAAAAAATTTTCAAAATCTTTCTAATCAGACGGACGAGTGTAATTTTTTGTCTAATTTTTTAATTAACAAATTCCTTACAAAGGTTAAAATACGTATGTACGCGTGCGCGGCGTGTGTGTGTGTGTGTGTGTGTGTGTGTGTGTGTGTGTGTGTGTGTGTGTGTGTGTGTGTGTGTGTGTGTGTGTGTGTGTGTAACTCTTGTGTGTGTAACACCCTGTCCAACACAAATACGCTACCCTCAGATGCATGCTCCATAGACTTAAAGAAGTCCCAATGACCACAAAAATCATAAACAAAGAACTAGACACAATTACATATTTAGCATACACAAATGGATACAACACCACAATAATAAATAAACTATGGTACAAAATACAAAAAAACACTAAAATTAACACTACAGACAGGGAAAACAAATAAATCACATTACAATTCATAAACAAAACAACAAATAAAATAGCCCACAAATTTCAAAAAATAACAATACAAAATAGCATTCACAACTAATAACAAGCTACACAATACAACACAACACCAACAACAAGGATAAACTACAAGCACCAGATGTATACAAACTGAACTGCGACGAGTGTAACAAATTCTACATTGGACAAACAGGTCGCTGCTTTAAACAAAGAGTCAAAGAACACAGACAGAACACCAACTCAACATTTTACAACGACATAAAAGATACAGGATACACATACACAGACATTTAAAATAACCTATAAATCCTGCACATCAACAAAAAAGGACCACATGTCAACACACTAGAACAATATGAAATTTACAGCCACACAAAAACACAAAGTACAAACATATTAAACCAACAAATACAATACAAATAACTCTAAATAGCTTTTGATACTATCAAAAACCTACCTTTAAAACCGTCACCGCTTGACCCAACATCTCCAAGCAGAAGACCCTGATGAAGATCGGCTCATAGCGATCGAAAACATTCTGTCTCGGTACGTTTTAACAAATTTACTAAATTCAAATTTGGATAGTCATAAACTATTGTTTAAATGATTAATAGGATTCACCGAACGTAATGGACTATAAAATTCAAGAATATATATATATATATATATATATATATATATATTACAAGGAACAAGGGTCTATCAATACTAAACATACAATGACGTGGTTCAGTACCCACATGTCACGCCAGTCTGCCAGGGAGTATGCATTCACTTAATTAGGTTAAATGAAGACGCAAATCTCTCAACTGTAAACAATTTCAGTACACTTATCCACGCCCCCCCCCCTTAAAAAATGTCATGCCCCTCCAGAGGGGCATCCCCCAGATTGAGAATCCTTTTCAGTCTATAGAAACTGAAAACTCAAGAAAGATTGTCGCGGTCATTTTCCATATTATTCTAAAGTTTTTTACAAGAAGGTTTTACAATGTTATAAATTTAGTTCCCAAGCTGTATCCAACGATATTAAAATGAAATTGACGAAGAACTGTTGAAGGAAACGTAACAAATGTAAAACCACATTACTATAGACCTACATATAATTCCTTCAATATTTTGTTCTTTGTATAGGCCTATAAGCGTGCAAATATGAATATCCAAGAATATGTTTATAACAATTTTATTTTATCTGACGTTAATATTGCTCTATATCTAACAATCACTATAAAGATCCACTAAACCCCTTTAATTACGAATACTGAAGAAATAAAGGCTTATTAGTTTGTTAATACTTACGATTCAGTATTGATTTTACTAATAATAGTGTAAACCTCGTAACAAAAATAACAACACACAAACTGACACATTCACCCTCCTTCCGTATAATGAACAGATTAGAGTGTCTCAGAAAGAAGGATACTTTTTGCTGGTGCAAACATAGCAGAGAGTGAAGGCGTTGCCGACGTAACATTAGCTGTTATGCAGCTCTCTAAAGAATAATTACACTACGTGCATTAAGTGCGGCAGCACTGCGGATTATGTACTCATATACTTATCGAAGAAAAGAATAATCAAATAGATTGTTCAACTATGACGGAACCAGCAATGATGGAATCCAGAAAAAATTTAAAAAGCATCTTTAAACAAGTCCCGGAAAAATCGTCTGCCTTTTCGCTACCACAATAGAATAATAACAGAATTCTATTTAGACTGTTTTGCGAAATAAATGTTCTTGTTTTACTTTATGTTCATCAATATTCCTAGATCTATAAAACAAACCACACCCGTACACTAAAATTTCTGAACGACATACAAAAACAGCAATAGAAGCAATCCAGAAACTACTAGAGCTATAATGTTTACTAATAGGCCTACTTAATAATTTTGCTACAGTTTGATTATACAATTAAGAATAATGCATGAATTGGTTCTTATTACGTAATTATGTAATATAAGTAAAACATAATTCCTGAGCAATCATATATATGCTTACAAGCACAAAAATTAGAAATGAGAAGGAAACCCATCACCTAGCAAAGACAACAAAGTAAATCCCGCTAACAATGAGAGCTGGAAGGCGTTGCCAAGATATTATTAGCTGGTACGCAATGCATTTGAAAATAATTACCCTATTTGCATTAAATCTGGCAACACTGCGATTAACGAAATTGTCATTTACTTGTTGAAGACTGAATAATAAAAGAAAGTATACATAACTACAATGTGATGGAATATGGAGATGGATGTCTGAATACGTGTGTGTAAAATATCCTGCATTCCGCTCTCATAGTATTTGCCGAACCTATGAAATATATCAACACGTGTTACGCAAGTTATATTACGCCTTCCATTATACTTCTGGTAACGACATCTAGTTAAAAAAAAAACTTCACAAAACATTTTGACACTGTATTTAATGATTTACTCACATATAATGTTTACCAAACCTCAACTGACCTTTTTCGTTAAGGCCGAAACTGTGCTTTTATATCAGTAAAATTATATTACCGACAATATACAGCGTTCTTACATTATTGCTATATAGATAATAATAATTTAACACAAACGTTGTCCAGTTATCGATTATAAACATATCAAAATAAGAAATGAATGAAGAAAAGGTAACCTAGCAAGCAAGCAAAATAAATTTCTCTCACAATGACAGGCTGTATCCAACTTCAACAAAAACCCAACCCCATGGAATGTACTCAACTGTTTGTGAAACAAAAACATCCCTCCCTAAGCCACCCCTGAGTTCCTTCACATCTGTCACTTTATACATTTATGCACATTTTAATATTACACATTCGCGCCAAAGTAGGTGGAAGAGCGAAAAAGTGTTTTTTGTTTTGTTTTTAGTTCGTGCTGCGTGTTTTTTCTAGTTCTTGGAAAATTAACTTATCACAGAATAAATTTTTATCTTCAAAATGTTACGCTACAGATTACACAGGTTTTTAAATTAGGGAGATAATTATTATTACAAAATTATTAGAAAATATAATTACTGCATTAGAAATCCTATAAGGTTTTGTTTTCACTTTTTTGTGTTTTATATTGGAGGTCTGATAATACAACCTAGGCCAATAATGCCTCGACTTGATTAGAACAAAGGATATCTTAAGTAATTATTTGAAGAACTAAATGATAACTATTAACTTACTATGCTGACGCGTTTCGAAACTGTTGTTTCATTAATGAAGGCTAACCTGCTCCTCAGAGTTACTTTAACGCCTGAGTTCAGGTAACCTTCTACTCAAATAGTTAGGCTACCTATGACTTAATCAGTAAAATCAGGATGATTGCTACCAACTTGACTAAAGAAAATTGTTCAGGAACGTCAATAAAAAAACTAGGTAAATAAAAAATGTTAATTATTTACTAAATGTTATTTGCTACTATTAAGTTTATAAAATGAAGTCCTTATAGAAGATGAAATAAAGGGTGACCTAGAGGAAGTTGACGAGGAGGATTTACAAAATAGAAGAAAAAGGGAACTCCCTTATGGAAGAACCAGGGGGAATGGAAACTGGGAATCGAAAGACAACGCAGAACGTTACGAACCGAAATATATATTGTATATATTAGGTCAGAAACATATATCGTATATATTAGTACGGTACTACTTGCTGGAAACAGAGTGAAGTGCATAATGTAACTATACTCGGTGTTGAAGTCTCTGAGGTACTGGAAGGAGACCATCTTAAATGTTTTGGCAATGGAAGTAGCAGTAACAAAATAGAAGAAGAGTACGAAATCTACTTACTGATGATATATTTACTCGGATGTTAATGATGATATTGCAGAGGCTCCAGTAAAAGGCAGTGTGACTTTTGTATAGGTAAAGCTCAAAGATGGCCCTTAGAATCAGGAATGAGTCATACTTCTTGAACTCAACGACACAATATCCCCACAACATTACTCACTCCTGGGCAAATAAGAGAACCATAAAGAGCTACAACTGGTTCGAGTAGGTGGCGGAACCAGACAAATACTTTTGGAATCTTGGGGGGGGGGGGGAGAGAAGAGGTCTCGCCAGCCCGGAAAATAGTTAGGAAATAAGCTAGCTATAGTGTAAACTCTATAGTTCTTCTGTCTAAAATAAATAGTTATAGGTCTACTCTGTGACATTACACAATCATTACGTAGCCTCATTTTCCTATATTTACAATCCAAATTACCTATTTATTACATTGTGGTTGGGCGTATTCAATAATGATTATATTATGGTATTACAGTGATTAATATGGGTTTATAAACATATTCTAATAATTAGTAATCAAATGTAAATCATGGACGAACGGGCGAGCTCAAACAACGGAAATAGCTTTTATTTTATATTTATAGTGTTATTTTTTAGGTTAAAGATTTAAAATCTTCTACATTTTAGGGAGGGAGCCTAAGCCCCAAATTCCAACATGAATATGACTAGGGGTCATATGCCGTTATGTCTAGCGTATTATACCAGTTCCAACCAAATGCCCCTTATACAACAGCCGTGCTTATTGCATACGCCCAAGAAAGAGGAAACAAAGATTTGGCAAACGTGAGGTTGCTCTAACCACCTGAAGACTCCCTGTGGACGTTACTGTCCATGGTTAAGTGTCTAGCTATGTATATGTAGTATTACACACAACCAATATTCCCACGCTGTAGTGAAGAAAAGCCCATCTAAAATTGAAAATTATGCCTTGTATCAATCACATAGTTTGTGCCCTGGTTATTAATAATAACCTAAGTTTACATAACAGTTAAAAAAATTAAGTCAGCATAAAGTAGTAAATAATATATGTAAACGTAACTGTGGGGTACAAATAGAAGCAGTAATACTATTACAGTCTTAAAGTAAATACGGCTTTATTCAAACAAGTACAACTTTTAAAGTAGATAAAGGGAGACTTTAACAGAAAATAAACAATATTACAGTCTCTACTTTAGACGTATCTGTAGAGCATTACTTACCTCTGAATTCCCAAACAAAGCAGACTTGTATTATTGTTTCTCGAGGCTGTGGCTATATGGTTCTATTGTTTACTACTTCCAAAGCTCTGCATGGTTCTCCTAAACCAAATAAATATTTATTATTAGACTTTAACAAAATGGAACCACACAAAGTATTCTATCTCGGGAAATACGAATAAAGGGTCTGTTTTTATAAAAGCAATAACCATGTTCCCTCAGAGCGAGTGTATCATGCAACAGATGAGAGACTTGTCCACGGCACGCAAGCGAAGTTTTCCTTTGGCAACAGATGCTTAAGCTTTTGCTGTGAGTTACGGCTCTGGGTGGA
>JBAIZL010000007.1:61049718-61107218 GCA_036971475.1 Prosapia bicincta | reverse complement strand
AACAGCAGCTGTGGTTTGTGAAACGTTTTCATTCTCAAGGAACCACTTTATCTTCCAACAAAACCTATCACGAATATCTTGTGTTATTATTGTAGTAGTGCGAACAAAGGGGTTTTTAAACCCATTTCGTCCCTCTATGATATAACTTTCTTAAAAGAGAATGACGTAACCTTTTCTCATTTAAAATGATGCCAAGATGTCCGTATTTTTTATCAGGAGTGTAAATGTAGCAGGCCTTCACGTCGTGCACCCTGGGTAACGCTAAATCTGCTACGACGAATCTCTGCCAAATCCTTCTAGAGATGAACAAATCGATAGTATCAAGCAGCCATCGCAAAGCCAACCCTTCTCAGGGCTTGAACGATGGGCTCCGCGTACTATTCTGGAACGCCGGTGGCCTTAATAACGCAAAGTTCACAGAGTTCAAGACTCTCATTCATAAACTGGACGCAGATGTTTTCATTGTAGTTGAAGCTGGAGCCTCAACGGACTCTCCAGATTTTTTTCACACTATGAATTTTACCAATTTTATTTTACCTAGGTCTAGACAAGTGGTCTCAGGGATTGTTGTCGGTGTAAATAACAACGCAGCATGCAAATTTGAGGTGCTTCACAGGATGTGCGAAACCGACAAACATGAAGCTGTACTTATAGCAGTCTGGATAAACAGACACTACTACAAAATCATTGGTGTTTATAACCCACCAACTAACAACTTAAATACAAGTCTCATAGAAATGTCATCCCGACACCACAACTCCATTATACTAGGGGACTTCAATACGCACTCCCCCCGATGGAACTACTCTGACCGCAATGCACCTGCCCACGCTATGGAGATTTTTATTGACAAAATACAACTGATCTATCTACGATCAGAACCCACCTTTCTATCATTTGGGGAACCACCAATACACCTGACATGTGCCTGGTACATGCAAACCTGATAAGCAGATCTGACCTGAAACTGGGTGATGCTGTTGAGGGATGTGGTCATAGGACCTTGTTCTTACAGGTGCGACCAAAAAATAATAATGTCCAAAAACCACATCTTCCACGCTGGAATTTCAAAAGGGCAAACTGGACAACTTTTCAACAAACATCAAATCAGCTTCTCACTCCTAGCATCATAAATGGCACCCCTGACCAGTCCGTAGCGGCTATTGAGCGGAACATTTTAGAAATAGCCAAAAAATGCAAACCCAGAGTGTACTTCAAAAAATATAAGCCTTTTTGAAATGAAAATCTGACAAAACTACAAAGGGAACGTAATAAAGCCAGGAAAAGGGCAGAGACTACCAACAACCTCGAAGACTGTATCCAACTCAGAAAAAAACAAGCTCAATTCAAGAAGGAGGTCGACCAATCGAAAAGAAGCACATACCGTAATTTTGTTGCCAAACTAGATTTTAGAAAAGACGGCTTGAAGCTCACGACTTCAAGCCTCAATAATGACAAACGTAATTTCACATGGGAACTAATCATTTTCATTGGAAGGACGCTCACCAGCCCAAAAGACGTTGCACAAGCACTCTGCAAGCACTATGCTGCTGTCAGCACCCTTGACATAAGAGCCAATGACCGTAAATACATCAAACAGCAATCAGTGGGCCCTCTCAACGCCGAGCCGACACCTGAAATGGTCAACTCTTTCCTGACACATGAACTGGAAGCAGCCATTCTCACACTAAAAAATGGAAAAGCAGCGGGACCGGACCGAATATTTCCCGAATTTATAAAGCACCTTGGTGAAATAGCAAAGCAGTGCCTCCTCAAGCTCACAAACTTGACATGGATGAAATGGGCCTCCACGAATGGAAAAAAACTGAAATTATCTCCATCCGTAAGAAAGGCACACTCCGTAACAACCTCGAGCGCTTCCGGCCGATATCGCTGACCAGTGTCTGCTCAAAGGTGGCTGAAAACATGATCGAGCAAAGAGTGAGAAACTTTCTAGAAAAGAAAGGAGCAATAAGCGAAGCCCAAGCAGGTTTTCGCTAAAACCACTCTACTGTTGACCAACTGGTGAAGTTCACTCAAGCTGTGAAGCATGGTTTCCACAGAAGGCAGTCCACCCTGGCCGTACTAATTGATTTTAAAGCTGCATATGATAAAGTGTGGAAGCAATTGCTACTACCAAAACTAGCGAAACTGAGGGTGGTAAACAATATGATGAAGTGACGAGGACATATCCTGATAAGGACGAGGTTCATAAGTGCTGTCTTCAATTTTAAAGCCCAAAAACAAGGTTTACCTCAGGGAGCCGTGCTCAGTTCTTCAACACAATGATTAATGACCTCACCGCCGCCATCGAAAAACACCTGGCTCATCATACCTGCTGTATGCTGATGACGTCATTGTGTGGAATACTACTAGCAAGACTGACCACCTTGAAGAAACTATGAACCTAGTATTAGAAAACATTAGGCTATGGGCCGATGACAGTTAGTCCAGAGAAAACCATGTTTCAGTTGTTCACTCTCTCCACCAAGCCCCCTACCATTGAGCTCAAATATAAACAGAGTTACCTACCAGAGTCTAAATTGTCCAAATACTTAGGTGTTAATCTCGACACTAAACTCTCTTGGAAAAATTACATACAAGAGGTTGCTGAACGCGCAAGCAAGCGAACAAATCTGTTATAAAGACTAACTGGTACAAAGTGGGGTTGCACGAAGGACGTTCTTGCCACTGCTTATAAGACCTATGTCAGACCCACCATGGAATACGCTTCGGAAGTTACGTCACTGGCCAGTCAACCGAATCTGCGAAAGTTAGATAAAATCCAGAACAGTGCCCTCAGAATCATCACCGGCGCAGCTTTCTCAACGCCCATTTGTGCGATGGAAATGCAAACCTTCATAGAACCATTGCAAATAAGGTGCGAAAAACTAACCCTTAAATTTTGGGAACGCTCAAGAAGAGTAAACCACCGATACTGGACTAACTATAGAAAGGCCGCACAGAGACTAAAAACCCAGATAAGCCGACTACAACACGCTGAAGAACTTAGAAGAAGGTATAACATCGGTGAATCAAACCCAACCCCGCTCAAAACTTTCAACAAGCCGACTATTGCTATGTCTCTCAAAAGTTTGTCGTTACTAAACTTTAAAACCCTCAAGCATCCTGCACTCCCAGAAGAACTAAAGACTTCTGCCCTTGAGACAATCCACACTTTATATCCTGAACCAGACTGGCTGCACATCTACACTGATGGACCTAAACTCAATCCTACTGGAGCTGGCGCTGGAGCTTTCTACAAGCTATTTGAAATCAGCCAGGGCGTTGGGGCAAACGCAAGTAATTTTGATGGGGAAGTAACGGCAGTGCGACTGGCCGCAGAGGCTCTTGCTGCGCATCACCCAGCAACGAACCACCAACGAGCTATTTTCTTTGTAGACTCCCAAGCCGCCATAATTGCAATAGCCGAAAACTCTTCAACAGACTGGCCGTGGCTGACTTTCGACTTCTGACAGGACAAGACTATCTCCCGGCCCACCTCTACCGTTTTGGCCTAGCGGAGTCCGATACGTGTCAATGGTATTGTGAATGGGGACCACATTTCAACCTGTCCTGTACTGGACGACCAGCTGTCCAGAACCGGTCGTTACTGGGAGGTTCGACGCCGAATGGTTCAACAGCCTAGGGCGGGCATTGGATAAAGTAAAGTAAAGTAAGTATTTTTTATCAATATGGTTGAGCCCAGAAATTAAAACTCCAATAGCATTAGTGTAACACATTTGATATTATCAAACATGGCCGTTTGTATAAATTCTATATGCAATATAGGCCGACTGTTAATACATTGACTTTTTCTAGCTTCATTTCACACTGCGTATTCCAGTTTTATTTCTGTAAATGGAGTTACGATCCAAATTTGTATTTCATTTTGTTACGTTTTCGAATTGGTCCCAATATAAAATGAAAAAGATTTTTTTTCATGGACGACCTGATTAATCAGAAGGTAATAGGCTGTTAGCATGGGCATATTATCACTGGTGACTGATAAACACAGCGAATCAATAGAAGATAATAAATATGTAATCAGTAGGTCTCATACGCGATTCCATGTTAAAAACATAATCAGTGTCTATTGCTACACAAATTCTAAACTATAACTAAAGTCACAGCAAGGCTACTGTAAAGCATAGGAGTGTAAACATAACGGCGAAACATACTAAAAGACACTTAAACACCAAGATACAACAACCATAATTAATTAACTAAGACTAAACTCGCCAAATGAAAACTTAAATACCTAAATCTGACTTGAAGACAAACAGTATGACATCCGAATTTCGCCAGATGAAATTATATTCCATAATCATTTATATATGTTTCAGTACATTTTTTTGCCATTCCTAATTTTTCAATATTGTCCTCTTTTGACGCGTTTTGGATTACCTTCATTTTTGAAACTTCAATCGTATTCAAGAGTACCATTGAGTACGATTGAAGTTTTGTAATGGAGTTAATCCGAAACGCGTCAACAGAGGACAATATTGAAAAGTTCTAGGAATGGCAGAAAAATGTACTGAAACAAATAGAAATATTTGTAACAGAAATGAAAATTACTATATTCATAACTCCATAATCATTTTGTAACAATTATATTATACCCAATTCATATGGGCAATGAAAATAATAAATATATTATAAACTCGCAACACGTTGTAACGTTACGTAAAGTATTTTGTTGGAAAATAATAAAATTGCACGATGAGTGAGATAAGAAAATATTTCCTTGTAAATATAAAACTGAATAAGTTGTGTTGCCTGTTGGTGCTGCCAGACCGAGCTGAGATCTACTAAATCATGCAGTTCGTCCCTTTGATCCTCAGAAGCCATTCTGCAAAGACGTCTGTGTTTGTCGTTGCAAACATTTTAAGGGAACGTATTTTTGAGAGCTCAGCGCCTGGCACGCGGGAGATGCTTTATAAACGTCGAGTCTGTCGCTGCATTTGTTAAGCAAAGGCATCCCTTTTAGCAACACCGGCGGTAAATAAATGGTTCAAAGGAAAACGTATCACAAAATAAATATTCAGAAGGTGTAACAAGCGTGAAATTATAGTCACGTTAACATATGGAAGGTGGAATAACCATAGGTCGTCTAATATTGCCTATGATGTATGGGTGTTGAAATATAGCTTACGATGTATACGTTCTCCAATTTTTCCTACGATGTATCTATAGGTTGTCTAGTATTTCGTATGATGTATATAGCATATAGATCGTCTAATATTGCCTATGATGTATGGGTGTTGAAAAATATCTTACGATGTATACGTTCTCCAATTTTTCCTACGATGTATCTATAGGTAGTCTAGTATTTCCTACGATGTATATAGCATATAGGTAGTCTAATATTGCCTATGATGTATGGGTGTTGAAATATAGCTTACGATGTATATGTTCTCCAATTTTTCCTACGATGTATCTATAGGTAGTCTAGTATTTCCTACGATGTATCTATAGGTTGTCTAGTATTTCCTATGATGTATATAGCATATAGGTCGTCTAATATTGCCTATGATGTATGGGTGTTGAAATATAGCTTACGATGTATACGTTCTCCAATTTTTCCTACGATGTATCTATAGGTAGTCTAGTATTTCCTATGATGTATATAGCATATAGGTCGTCTAATATTGCCTATGATGTATGGGTGTTGAAATATAGCTTACGATGTATACGTTCTCCAATTTTTCCTACGATGTATCTATAGGTAGTCTAGTATTTCCTACGATGTATCTATAGGTAGTCTAGTATTTCCTATGATGTATGTAGCATATAGGTCGTCTAATATTGCCTATGATGTATGGGTGTTGAAATATAGCTTACGATGTATACGTTCTCCAATTTTTCCTACGATGTATCTATAGGTAGTCTAGTATTTCCTATGATGTATATAGCATATAGGTCGTCTAATATTGCCTATGATGTATGAGTGTTGAAATATAGCTTACGATGTATACGTTCTCCAATTTTTCCTACGATGTATCTATAGGTAGTCTAGTATTTCCTACGATGTATCTATAGGTAGTCTAGTATTTCCTATGATGTATGTAGCATATAGGTCGTCTAATATTGCCTATGATGTATGGGTGTTGAAATATAGCTTACGATGTATACGTTCTTTAATTTTTCCTACGATGTATCTATAGGTAGTCTAGTATTTCCTATGATGTATATAGCATATAGGTCGTCTAATATTGCCTATGATGTATGAGTGTTGAAATATAGCTTACGATGTATACGTTCTCCAATTTTTCCTACGATGTATCTATAGGTAGTCTAGTATTTCCTACGATGTATCTATAGGTAGTCTAGTATTTCCTATGATGTATGTAGCATATAGGTCGTCTAATATTGCCTATGATGTATGGGTGTTGAAATATAGCTTACGATGTATACGTTCTCCAATTTTTCCTACGATGTATCTATAGGTAGTCTAGTATTTCCTATGATGTATATAGCATATAGGTCGTCTAATATTGCCTATGATGTATGGGTGTTGAAATATAGCTTACGATGTATACGTTCTCCAATTTTTCCTACGATGTATCTATAGGTAGTCTAGTATTTCCTACGATGTATCTATAGGTAGTCTAGTATTTCCTATGATGTATATAGCATATAGGTCGTCTAATATTGCCTATGATGTATGGGTATTGAAATATAGCTTACGATGTATACGTTCTCCAATTTTTCCTACGATGTATCTATAGGTAGTCTAGTATTTCCTATGATGTATATAGCATATAGGTCGTCTAATATTGCCTATGATGTATGGGTGTTGAAATATAGCTTACGATGTATACGTTCTCCAATTTTTCCTACGATGTATCTATAGGTTGTCTAGTATTTCCTATGATGTATATAGCATATAGGTCGTCTAATATTTTCTTCGATATACGAGTGTATATACCCTATAGTATATATCATATATGTTATCTAATATTGCCTATGACGTGTATAGCCTATAGGTCGTCTAATATTGCCTACAATGTATAGGTCTTCTAACATTGCCTATGATGTATAGTTCTTCTAATATTGTCTATGATAAACAGGTTGTCTAATATTGTTTACGATGTAGGATGTAATGTTTGTGTTTATACGAAGCGGTAGGTCATGTGGGAGACTCATAAAATACACTAAAAGCCATTTCACTGTAACAACTACCTTTACCACCTCGTAGCAAACTACAAACACGGATTTTTATTTGCCTCCACATTATTGCGAGAATTTAATGGCGTAGTTTTGGACTTGCTTGTTACAGTGCGAATGTCTTTATGGGGTACTATTTGCAAAATCTTAATAAAGAGTATATTCTAATTTTCCTATAGGACATAATATGTTAATCTCTTGTCACAGGATTTATTCCTTTCTTTGGGGTTTTATTGTCTGAATTTATCTATTTAGTTTGTCAAGATTATTATACAAGAGCATAACTCCGCTTACTTTACTAAAATAAAACAGGCCTCTTAGAAAATTAAAAATATATATTATTATTTGTTACGAACTCTAAGAGTTAAAAATATTTTCCTTCATTTTCTTTCATTATTTTAATACCACCTATATCGTGATTACATCCGTCTCCTACAAAAATCTTTCCTAAACACTCGCTTTTAGTTTTCTTTCGAAAATGGTTCATATTATAAACGTTGACGTTGGCTATTCTCCCAACAAATGGGGCTACAAACCAGACCAACGCCCGTTTGTCCACAAAAAATTGCAGTTTAATAAATAACTAGCGACAACTTTGAACGGAAATATTTTCCATTAAACGTCTGTTTAATTGAGATGTGAAGCATCCCTTCTTGGATTAAACAAAATACGTCTTGCACAGGTTTATAATACAGGAAATGTGAACAGACGGTTGTATAACAATTGCAATGAAAATATTGGTAAGAGCCCCAATACCACAAACATAATCAAATATAACAAACAATACAAGTTACTTAACATTAAACCGTTTAAGAAAGGGATTAATCTTTAGCAAATTGTATTATTGTATTATTTGTTATTTTTTTATAATTTGTGTGGCATTGGGGCTCTTTCTAATATTTTCGCTGTAACATATTGTACACCACTGTGCTCTTGATTATGTATAGTAAAGCAATTGCGTTATATATTGACCGGAGATATTTATGCACGGTTCAGAAATAGCGATATTACAGCTCCTATTTTATTCAGTATTCGTAATACTGTTGTTGGTTCAGTGGATCTAACGAAACATTTGTGCTGTCCTCGTCAATACTGTTAAAATAAAGTCACGTATTGCAGCTGGTTTAAATCGAAAGCAGATTAACAGTTCGCAGGGACAGAAGGGCGTTTACAGTTGGGGGGGGGGTGGCTCGAGGCAGTATTCCGTATGGTTTAGTTACTTTCGGTCCACTAAATCAATAAAGCTTTGTTTATTAAATGAGAATTAATTAAAAAGCTATTGCTGAAAATTATTATATAAAACAACACGCCACGGGAAATACGTATTTTAATTAACGATGAAAATTAGAAATATGTGTTTCAATAAATAACTGCTGCAACACAAATACTCAATTTCATGTTCACAATACAAATTTATTCGTTACGTAACATGTTGGATTTCAGTGTTGGCATCCAAAAACCTATGCTTAACCGGCATACAGATCATTAGCCACCATCTTAATTTCTCTCCTGATAAATTACAGAAATGATAACACACATTTTACTCTGTTTTACTTGATATTTCTGATAAAATATGTCAAAAATGCAGTTATTTATTTAGTATAAATAAAACCCCAAATATTTAATATTCCAACACATTTAAATTCACATTAATATTCCCACAACACATACTATGAAACCCAAAACCACGTAAGTGCACGCGCATACACAAGCACACACACACTCACTCAAACACACACACACCCACACACACACACACATATACACATACACACATACACACACACACACACACACACACACCACACACACACACACACACATACACACACACACACATACACACATACACACACACACACACACACACACACACACACACACACACACATACACACACACACACACACACACACACACACACACACACACACACACACACACACACACATACACACACACACACACACACATACACACACACACACACACACACATATACACATACACACATACACACACACACACACACACATACACACACACACACACACACACACACACACACAATATACAGCATTCAATTATTCTGGATTTTGACATGCCAAATCTCACTAAGCAGACACATTTAAATCGTGTAATTTGTCAATTTAAATTGTTCGTTATTTGTTCGGTCGTATTTGTCGAGAACAAAAATTTATCAGTTTCCTCAGAAATAGCTATTCTATTTCCTCGTTGTATTTAAAGAGAACCAAAGAAGAGGGAAATGTTATTCTTAAAGATTGTTAAGAGAGAAATAGTATTATGTGAGGAGATTAAAGTGGGAAAAGAAGTGGGGGGTAAGGGATGAGACGCAGAGAATTTGCTGATTATTTTAATATGATAGATGAGTTACTAAAGGATATTAAAATGTAGTCTGGTATATAGCATTTGGGTCTGGCACTCAGAGGAGGCCGACAGGAGCGAAAACGTATATAGCTACTTATAGGCTATAGAATTTGTTAATTGAGAAAACATTTAATTCTTCTTTATTTTAGTTCTTAAAGGTATTAGACACACCTAAGAACGTTTTTATTTAAAAAGTTGAATTAAACATTAATAGCTTATTACTATCGTTAGATTGAAATATTTGTATTGAAGAGATTTATCGAAATTTAAAAAAAATACATTTATTTACTGATCCAAGCTATTTAATATTAATCTACGTGTAAAGCGGCTGTTCTACAATACATTCTAGAACAAAAAAAAAACAGCTGATATATAAATATCATATGTTATAACTTAATTCACTTTAGGTGACCTGACGGAAATTACACTGACGCGAAATATTCATCCAATAGGTTGTTGTAGGCGTCCCTGTAGAAGTTTTCACTTTAAAAACGAATTGAATGGAAATTATTTGAATGGTAGGTAAGCAACGGACGTCTGTGACACAGATTTCTGAGTTGTTTCACCGGGATATTGAGCATTGATATATGGCGAGGCAAGCATTAAACAATAATACCGAATACTATCCAAGTAGGATGTAAAATTAAGAACAAAATAGCTTGTTTGGTGAATTGATTGTTTGGACGAGAGTCGGAAATTATATTGAAGCTTTGAAATGTAGATTCAAAAATAAAATTATTCCAGAACAAAAGCTTTATCAGAGGGCTTGAAACACATAACGGTAATGCTACATACACTCTTATTACGAAAGCTAATTGGCTACTATACATGTAAAAAGGAAACGCTCTGGTACTAAACACAACTGTACTTGAGTGGTTCGGTTTGACGTTGGCGAAAACAAAACATTTAAAAATTGATCGCTCTATCGTTATGGAACAAATTATTTATCAACACGCTGTGTATATAGATCGACATTTGAATCTACTGAAACTGTAGAATGCTTCTATGTACTTGCTCTACGCAGATGATAAAGTAAATCTTCATTTGCTGATTGGAGTTGGCATTTCCTTAGTGCTTCCAGGCATCTACATTTATATTTTTATTCTCACTGCCTTCATAGTAGAGCAAATTTATCTTGTTTGCATCGATACAAACAAGTGAAAACCCCCAGTTCAAATCGCTTGTGAGGGCGCTATTTCTTCCGTTTGTTAACAGTTAGTCTATGACCACCTGAGTCATTTGGTAACAGTGTCTGGTTGAAGTATCGATTCTTACCAGGGGCGAACCTGTCTCCGGTCCAGGACTTTGAGCTCTTACAAATTGATATCACCAAGCCACCCGTTTTGGCCTGACGATACCCAGGCAGGAGTCATGAATTTGATGTGGGGCCGTGGTCTTATAAGCCGGACGGAAGACTCTCCCAACATTTGCATTCATCTTTGTGTTCTAGAGACTCGGATGTAGAAGAGTAAAAATATAGGTATTCATCGTCACCATTCTTCTATCCCGCCATTCTTCTGTTCTCCATTTCTTCTTGCACGATTTACACAACACTCTGGGAATTTACTGTTCACCACAAGGTTAAATCTGTATGGGCTGTTTTGCTTAAGGGCCCAGGATAATCAGCAACAAAAGATCTTCGGATTTCTAGGGGATCTGTATTGCAGATTTTGATAAGTGCTTTGCATGTTTATCCTTACAAAATAACAGTTTTGCCAAACAATTAAGAATGACAAAATACATCACGAGGGTATTCGCCGAATGTGCTGTGAATCCAAACATATTGTTGAATAATCTTTGGTTCTCTGATTCTCTTCCCCTCAGTACGAAGTGGTTAATAAACACAACATTTCCTTTTAAACTTGAGAAAATCCAAGCACGTATGTAAAGGTGCATCGTGCTCTACTTATTGTGGTAGGGCGTAATTCTATAATGCTGGGCTGAAAATGATTCATGGCTGCAACATCCAATTCCTCAAGCAATCCTGCACTATCTTATTACGACCGCTGTTGTAATACTGCACCTCACTACTCTCAACCTTTCAATAATCCTGCATTTTACTACAACGGCCCTTCCATTAACCTTACATTTCACTAATCCGATAATTTTAGTAATCATGACCATCGCTACTCCGATGCTTTCAGTACTCCTTCATTTCACTACTCTGGATTTTCCAGTAATCCTGACCTTCACTACTCCTGTCATTTCAGTACTCCTGCACTTCCCTACTCTAAACCCTTTAATCATCCCGAATTTTACTACAACGGCGCCTCTAGTACTCCTATTCTTCACTACTCCTACACTTTCAGTAATCCTGCATGTCACTACTCCTACCCTTTCAGTACTCCTGCATGTCACTACTCCTACCCTTTCAGTACTCCTGCATGTCACTACTCCTACCCTTTCAGTACTCCTGCATGTCACTACTCCTACCCTTTCAGTACTCCTGCATGTCACTACTCCTACCCTTTCAGTAATCCTGCATGTCACTACTCCTACACTTTCAGTACTCCTGCATGTCACTACTCCTACCCTTTCAGTACTCCTGCATGTCACTACTCCTACCCTTTCAGTAATCCTGCATGTCACTACTCCTACCCTTTCAGTACTCCTGCATGTCACTACTCCTACCCTTTCAGTAATCCTGCATGTCACTACTCCTACCCTTTCAGTACTCCTGTATTTCACTACTCAATTTAAAAAATGCAGCCTCTAATAAAATGTCACAAGTAATTGCAAATAACCTAAAACACGAACTTGAACTGGAAAAGAAATATACTATAAAAATTCAATTAATTTAACCGACAAACTAAAAAAACAATTAACATAAACAAAAACACTAAATTTATATCATTTGGTATCACAATTATGTACTGTAATATACCAGTAAACGATACGTTCAAAGAGTTGAAAAAAACAAATTAACTAACCTTAATACCTTAAACTACCTCATTAATTAACTAACCTTAAATATAACAACCAAACAACAAAATGCCTAAAGACCAAAACTAATTCACATTTAATAATAAGATACATAAAAAACGGAAGGCTTAGCAATGGGACCACCCCTCCCAAGTTTAATATCAGACATTTACCTCCTAAACCTTGACGAAATAATAACACAAACCATAACGGACATTGAATACGATATGTGGACGATAGATTATACATCTCCCAAAATAATACAATAAATAGTAATATCATCCTAAAAGAAATCAGCAACTTACACCCTAACATAAAATTCACCATTGAAGAAGAAATAAACAATAAAATAAACTATCTAGACCTAATAATAAAAAGAAATATAAATAACATTAAATAATCAATATAAGAAAAAATCCACACAAACCATTACAATACCAAACTACTCTAACTATCCTCACAACATAAAATTGCCGCTTACAACTCAATCTTATACAGAATGTTAAATATACCACTAACAAATGCAGAATAAGAAGAGAAGAATAAGAGGGGAAAATATATCAAATAGCCCAAAACATTAACTCAATAGAAAAACAATATAATAATTAGAATTTGAAATTTTCACTAAATTAAAAAAAAACTACACGTGCACCACAAACAACAACAAAATGAGCCTCATTCACATACACAGGATACAACATAAATGGAATAAGTAAAATACTAAAAAGTAACAATATTAATATAACATACAAAAATACAAAAAGTATAATCAATAAAATAAACGAACAGAAAATAATAAATCACACACTTAATAACAAAATATATAAAATCGAATGCCCAGACTGTAACAAGCTATACATTGGTCAAACGTAAAAGAAATTAAAAAACAAATATAAAGAGCACCTCAAAGCATAAGTCAAACCATATATTTACAATTCAAACTTAGCAACACATGGCATCAAAAATAATCATACATTCAACTTATTAAAAAACATACATCTGATACAAAAAAGTACAAAAAGGCTTCAAAGTGACAATCTCGGAAAAACTTCAAATTTATAAACACAAAAAATATATAATAAATGAACAAATAAAAGTAGAATTTAAAAAAAGATTGATTATATAACTAATTGACAAAATTAACCCTAAATGGAACTAAAACTTTCCCACAGTGCAGTGAAACCAAAAATAAAACGGTGCCGGTATACCACGGGCCAATGGAAATCCCCCACAGCTGGTAACTATAAGAAGCTCTTAGTCTCATAAAATGTGATATAATATAAATATGTATATATATATATATATATATATATATATATATATATATATAGAGAGAGAGAGAGAGAGAGAGAGAGAGAGAGAATTAATAAAAAAACTTTATAAATAATATATAAATAGGGAGAAAATATAAACTTTTTAATTGATAAATATTACAAAAATGTAGAAATACGACCTATAAAAAGATATTCTTATACACACCTTCCTCCTTGACTCTCCTCCCCTCGTAGTAAAGCAGCTGCCAGGTGATGCAATACAATGCTGCGATTTCAATGTGACCTGAAACTACTAAAAAGAACTATGTAAGTGCTTGTATATAACACAACAGCAGGGACATTCACTTACCGTGATTTTGCTCCTGGTAAAGAAATTTACTCTTCATATTCTTCTGAACATCTTCTTCACAAATATCAACCAAATTTAACACATTAACCGAAATCAACTTTTTAGCACCGTTTATACGTTTATGTGTTGGAATTTCATTAAAAAGAAAAAACAATACAATATAACTAAAAGAGCCCAAAAAGCTGAAACAAAGAGAACAAAACGGTTAATATATAAATAATATTACAACAAAACCTAAGTAAAATCACCCTAGCTTAGCGCGATCCCTAACCGAATCAACAACCTACCTTAATAATAATTTTGCTGAAAGAAAAACAACATATGTTAGGAAAAACAGTGTCAATTCATTGAAGATCTATGAAGCGTCTGGAAGTTCTGCGAAGTTCCATTTGTAACGACAGAGATTAAATCTTTAAGAGTAAAAAAAAACTTTTTTAAGGGGTAACTCTAGAAAAGTAAAAAAAAAAGATCTGTTGAAATATATAATTCTATTCCTTTATGCTTTGGGCAAAATTTAATAGAAGTTTATAATTTATTTTCATAAATAATATAATTTTAATTTAATTTCTCCTTATATTTCTGAAATTTTTTTAAATAATTAAAAACTAATATTCAAAAGAAATACTTTAATATATATAATATATATATAATAATTGTATTAAAAAAATGTAAACCTATAAAAAGCAACTAATTACTTTTGTGACATTTGAGAAAAATTTAAAAAAATTCAAAATATAAAATTTCAATGAATTTTAAATCCAAACAGGGTTTAAAATTTTGTTTCAATTTAAGGGGTTTAAAATCTCTGTGCTATACTCTGTAGAATTCTGAAGAACTGTGAAGACCTGAAATCAAACACTTGGCTTAATATAAAACCTTTGGACATGTCAGCTGAACATTAAGGACCTGGTAACGGACACTAACGGACACGCATAATGGAACAGACGTCTGTTGAATGTGTTTGTGTCAGTTAGGCGTAAAGTGTGCTTTGTTGAGTGGAGGGCAGCAGAATCGAACGTACACAGATACCGCAACGATTATCAACGACCGGCAGACCAACAAACTTTCATTCCATCATGAGGGCGTCACCATACCTTATTGTTAGTAGGAAGCAGAGGCAGAGAGGGCAATATATACACTAGCTACATCATGCAAAGGGCTTCTCCATCTGCGACATACTACAACCCTCACTGACCTCTGCAAAGCATGCAAATGAAGGGGTTGAGTAAGGTATGGTGAGAAACTAGTTAAGCTGACATGTCGGGCACTACCTAACACTCACCCAGCTGCGACTTTTACACCTGAAACAGACAAAAAACACAGTTGGTATGAGTTCGTATTTTTTTTCAACACAAACTTGAGCACAATTTTTTTACATAAAAAGGTAAATCCTGTACATAGGCTACATGAAAAAAAAAAAAAAATATATATATATATATATATATATATATATATATATATATATATATATATATATATATAAAGAACTAAGTCAAAATACAAATACAAGAATTATAATTGAATTTTGGTTTAATATTCCTGATGATGTTGGTACTGTTAGCCAACGAATAGCTTTGAATTGTAAATTCAATTATAATTCTTGTATTTGTATTTTGACTTAGTTCTTTATTAATACACAAGAATACATGTTGCGATATATATATATATATATATATACAATATATATAGATAATCTATGTAAGTAAGTAAATATTATGTAGCGTAACATAGCATATATAGGTACAATCATAGAAGAAAAATAAAAAAATATATATTTATATAGACACACACACACACACACACACACACACACACACACATATATATATATATATATATATGTGTGTGTGTGTGTGTGTGTGTGTGTGTGTGTGTGTGTGTGTGTGTGTGTGTGTGTGTGTGTGTGTGTGTGTGTGTGTGTGTATAAAAACAAATATTTTAAACCAGAAAACGTATTTTATATTTATATAAATATATATATATATATATATTTACATACACACACACACACACACACACACACATATATATATATATATATATATATATATATATTACTTCTATGAATGTACCTATATATGCTATGTTACGCTTCATAATATTTACTTACTTACATAGATTATACAAGGATTATGATATAAACTACACTTGTACCAGTGCTTCTGTACTATTGCGATATACAAAGGCTTGTATGATGTTAAATCCCTCATTGTTTTTTGATACATTATTCTCATTATTTCTCGTATATATTTTAATGGCTACACACATTACACAAAGAATCATACACTGCAAGAAGGTATGAACCTCTGCAGGATGTATTTGTTATTACTATTTCCTTTTTTTGTGTTCTCTTCACCAAATCCTGTTACTAATTACATTATGTGGTTGACATTTGGGACTTTCCCATTTTCCAGCTACCTGATCCTCATTTCTATGTTTAATATTAATGCACTTTCGTTCACTACTGTAAGCTATGGTTTTCCTTTTTTGTAATTTTTTCATCATGTATCGTCCACACACGTTATTACCTACATTACCATATCTAGGACTTTATTCTTCTGGCAGTTTCATAAGAAGAGCCAATCCTATGTAATTTATTCTTTATCCAATGGTATCAGACTTTTAAAGCAAATAAAGTTTATTAAAGATTTTTCTAAATTCCTGTATTAATTTTCCTTCATGACTTTGTGTACAATTCTGAATGTGATACATTTAGAACATACTTATATTTTATGTTATCCAAAACAGTCTGATATACCTGCTTACCAATCCCCTTTGTCGATCAATAATCTTGCCTTGTCAATAATTTTATGCCCAGAGAGTCAAGCACTTTATAGCTACTTTGATTTGAAATAACCATCCTCTTAAGGTATTTTACCAAATAGTAATGTTGATTGTATGGTTACGCTATTATAGGGGAGCTATTCCCTTACTTCTATTCTCTTAAAATTAAAAAAAAATCCAAGCACTAATTATTATGCTAAAAGCCTAATTAGGCCTAACAATAACTACTGCATCCGCTATTTACAGTTAACGCACACGCACTGTCACTATCTGACATAACAACTACTGCATCCGCTATTTACACTTACCACACACGCATTGTTACTATCTGTCATAACAACTACTGTATCCGCTATTTACAGTTACCGCTCACGCACTGTCACTATCTGTCATAACAACTACTGCATCCGCTATTTACAGTTACCACACACGCACTGTCACTATCTGTCATAACAACTACTGCATCCGCTATTTACAGTTACCACACACGCACTGTTACTATCTGTCATAACAACTACTGCATCCGCTATTTACAGTTATCGCACACGCACTGTCACTATCTGTCATAACAACTACTGCATCCGCTATTTACAGTTACCACACACGCACTGACACTATCTGTCATAACAACTATTGCATCCGCTATTTACAGTTACCACACACGCACTGTCACTATCTGTCATAGCAACTATTGCATCCGCTATTTACAGTTACCACACACGCACTGTCACTATCTGTCATAGCAACTACTGCTTCCTTCCGCTAATAGCTTATTTACAGTTAACACACACGCACTGTCACTATCTATCATAGCAACTACTGCTTCCTTCCGCTAATAGCTTATTTACAGTTACCACACACGCACTGTCACTATCTGTCATAGCAACTACTGCTTCCTTCCGCTAATAGCTTATTTACAGTTACCACACACGCACTGTCACTATCTGTCATAGCAACTATTGCATCCGCTATTTACAGTTACCACACACGCACTGTCACTATCTGTCATAGCAACTATTGCATCCGCTATTTACAGTTACCACACACGCACTGTCACTATCTGTCATAGCAACTACTGCTTCCTTCCGCTAATAGCTTATTTACAGTTAACACACACGCACTGTCACTATCTGTCATAACAACTACTGCATCCTTCCGCTAATAGCTTATTTACAGTTAACACACACGCACTGTCACTATCTGTCATAGCAACTACTGCTTCCTTCCGCTAATAGCTTATTTACAGTTAACACACACGCACTGTCACTATCTATCATAACAACTACTGCATCCGCTATTTACAGTTATCGCACACGCACTGTCACTATCTGTCATAACAACTACTGCATCCGCTATTTACAGTTAACACACACGCACTGTTACTATCTGTCATAACAACTACTGCATCCGCTATTTACAGTTAACACACACGCACTGTCACTATCTATCATAACAACTACTGCATCCGCTATTTACAGTTAACACACACGCACTGTTACTATCTGTCATAACAACTACTGCATCCGCTATTTACAGTTATCGCACACGCACTGTCACTATCTGTCATAACAACTACTGCATCCGCTATTTACAGTTACCACACACGCACTGACACTATCTGTCATAACAACTATTGCATCCGCTATTTACAGTTACCACACACGCACTGTCACTATCTGTCATAGCAACTATTGCATCCGCTATTTACAGTTACCACACACGCACTGTCACTATCTGTCATAGCAACTACTGCTTCCTTCCGCTAATAGCTTATTTACAGTTAACACACACGCACTGTCACTATCTATCATAACAACTACTGCATCCTTCCGCTAATAGCTTATTTACAGTTAACACACACGCACTGTCACTATCTGTCATAGCAACTACTGCTTCCTTCCGCTAATAGCTTATTTACAGTTAACACACACGCACTGTCACTATCTATCATAACAACTACTGCATCCTTCCGCTAATAGCTTATTTACAGTTACCACACACGCACTGTCACTATCTGTCATAGCAACTATTGCATCCGCTATTTACAGTTACCACACACGCACTGTCACTATCTGTCATAGCAACTACTGCTTCCTTCCGCTAATAGCTTATTTACAGTTAACACACACGCACTGTCACTATCTATCATAACAACTACTGCATCCTTCCGCTAATAGCTTATTTACAGTTACCACACACGCACTGTCACTATCTGTCATAACAACTATTGCATCCGCTATTTACAGTTACCACACACGCACTGTCACTATCTGTCATAGCAACTATTGCATCCGCTATTTACAGTTACCACACACGCACTGTCACTATCTGTCATAGCAACTACTGCTTCCTTCCGCTAATAGCTTATTTACAGTTAACACACACGCACTGTCACTATCTGTCATAGCAACTACTGCTTCCTTCCGCTAATAGCTTATTTACAGTTACCGCACACGCACTGTCACTATCTATCATAACAACTACTGCATCCGCTATTTACAGTTACCACACACGCACTGTCACTATCTGTCATAGCAACTACTGCTTCCTTCCGCTAATAGCTTATTTACAGTTAACACACACGCACTGTCACTATCTGTCATAGCAACTACTGCTTCCTTCCGCTAATAGCTTATTTACAGTTACCGCACACGCACTGTCACTATCTATCATAACAACTACTGCATCCGCTATTTACAGTTACCACACACGCACTGACACTATCTGTCATAGCAACTATTGCATCCGCTATTTACAGTTACCACACACGCACTGACACTATCTGTCATAGCAACTATTGCATCCGCTATTTACAGTTACCACACACGCACTGTCACTATCTGTCATAGCAACTACTGCTTCCTTCCGCTAATAGCTTATTTACAGTTAACACACACGCACTGTCACTATCTGTGATTCTACAATGGAACCTTTCACTCCTATCACTACATTACAAAAACTGCCCCTCGTCACTCTTAAACAGCCCGTCACACCCACATGCCGCCTCTAGTAATTTCTCTCACTTGAAGGCTCTAGAACAATGTAGCGGTTGTGTCCGCTAAAACGTGAGTTGTAGCTTCCAGCAATTTCTACCGACTACTTTTTGACATTTCTATCATTACAAGATAGCAAGCTGTTGTGTTCGTTCAATCGTGGAAAGACTTGTATTTGTCAAGCCGTGTGTCATGAATCACGAACGAGATTTCTCCTAATTCAATATAAAGATGACATGTCATATATTACTTTTGTCTCATTCTAATTTTGTTTGCAAATCTAGGTAATATTTTCATGGAAGTTTTTAATATTTTTTTCTTAATAATAATCAGACATAAATATTTCAACACTAAACCAAGCACATCGAGTTTGAAAATTGTCACTATAATCCTATTCGAGCAGTAGAAGAGCCAATCCTGTATAAAGATATAGGATTTAAATTTCGTTTGAATCTAAAAATAACGTTTATGTGTCAAGAAACAGGAATCTGTAAAGCTAGAGAGGGTTGCATTAAAAGAGATTTGCACAACAGCTACAAGTAAACTTACCTAATATTTAGGTCAATGTAACTGTTTGTAGAGTAAAGATGTAATGGTGGTCGAAACTGCTGCAAGTGTTGTTGTTGGTAGTTGTTGCTGGTGTTGAAGTTGAAGATCCTGAAGTCTTCGTTATGATAATGTTTATCTTCATACAGCTCTTTATAGCTAAACAAACCAATGAATTTGTCAATTAATTGTCTTGTTTGGTAATTATTCTTTTCTCTGTGCCCCTAATTCTATTGATAAGTATTATTGTTTATATGTAATTCTTTAATAATGCCCTTCATTGTTATAAGTACTTCTATAAGCATCTTCTACATTTCTACACTATATATACACTCTGCTACTAGAAAACCAGATAGGAGCAATTTTTCTATTTTTTATAACAAACGTTTTCTATTTTTTATAAAAAGTATTTTCCATCAAGAACTAACTTTCAGTCATCTATTAAACTCCATAGGGATAACAATAAAGAGAATGAAATATATTGAAAACATGGAAAAGGCATTTATGTCAGAAGTTGCAGTGCGCCAAAATAAACAGTACTGAAATCAGATGTAGTAGAATGACTGATGTAGGGTTATTCGTGGTCGTTTTCTAGAAGACCTTAGGAGATTTTGTTGTGCTCGAAACCTGCCTTTTCGTTAACAATGGTTCCAGAAAATAGCCCCACATTGCCTTAGACAACATTGTTTTCCTTCAAGAAACTCTTTGTAATACCTTCTTCTCCCTTTCAACAAACTTTCGTTACCCAGCCCACTCACCCGACTTACACCAGCTGACGCCTACGTCTGGGGAAGATGACTTTCCGTGATGACTCACCAGCCACAATCGTGCAACTATAAAAAAAAAAAACATAGCCATGTGTATAACGAGCATAAATCAAGCCCTCTTCACCAAATCGATGCAAAATCATCAAGTACGGTACGAGTGTTGGCTCTAATAGAATGGAAGTCATATAGAGCATCTATATTCAAGAGTCTAACCGATTTAGCTTCTTCTTACTTGTATGTGTTTGTAAAACTATGTAAATAAAATAAAATCTTACAACTGTTTCAATACTGTTTATATTTGGCGCGTACAGTATAGAAATCATAGTGATTAGAAACCCATGTAAACAATTTAATATGACACATCCTGAGATTAGGCCATACTGGCTTGTAGGCCTACATAGTAAACCCTTTGAGTGAAATATAAAGCATGATATTAAGTAGGCCTACATATAGTTAACTAAGGAAAGAGAATAGGGGAAATGCTAGAAGAAGTGTATATACGGACGCAAGAAGGTTGGTTCTTAATCTAAATTAATGCTTCTGGTCAACTTATGTTCGAATTTCTAAAAGCTAAAAAAGCATATATTTTTATAATGGCATATCAACAGTATCAATAATTTGACACTATGGCGTGTTATTGGTTAAAATTTCCAAAAGGGCACTATCTCCTGAACCAATAAATATATTTAGATTAAACTAAACTTCTTTTCAATAAATTAAAATACATGCTAACAGCACCTCAAGTAAATTCTAAAATCAACTTAAAAAATAAACAATGAAAAAGGCAATTGCAGTTGATACCCGAGTCTGAAGATGGCGGAAAGCGAAGAAACTACATTTTTCTTTTCTACTGTCCTCAAGGACCAGTTGGCTGGTTATGTATGAAGTCTGTCCGGTCTAAGCTCAAGTCCCCATTCTGAAGGATGAAGATCCAATTGTCCTACTACCTGGACTCTACCCATCAGAGGGATATCCTGACGGTACAGAAAACACATTCACACACACTCTCTCGCTCTTTGTATATACACATAACACAAATACGCACGCAAGCACAGACATACACACGAGCGCGTAAGCCGTGCTCATGAAATTACGCACGCACACGATCACGCGCACATATGCACACTCCCCCACACACAAAGAAACTATATTTTTACAGGTTTCTAGCAATGAAGTGAGGGGCAAGCAGAACAGAAGATGACGCCAGAAAATTCCTTGCTGGAAGGAGACAGTTAATACAATGCCTCTTTAGAAGCATCGAAAGTTCCCCAAATGACTTCTCAACTAAAAAAAGTCAACCTAATCAAAATGCATCTTTCATCTATCTACATCTAGAATCGGTTCTATTTCAACAAAGTCTGTATAATCAATTGGGATTTAAATGTCGATATTAAATCTTAAACCCTTAAACGTTTAGGCTATGCCTCAAGAAAGAGGAATTTATATATTCTGTAAAATTTGTATAACTTGTGTAATCTGAAAGGTTTTCATTAAATTTACACAAAAACTACAACTAAACTTACCTGTTATTTAGGTCAATGTAACGTTTTGTAGCTTAAAGATCTGAAGATGATCGAATCTGCTGAAAGTGTTGTGGTGTTGAAGTAGAGGATCCTGATACCTTCATTATGATAATGTTCATCTTCATACAGCTCTTTTCTAGCTAAACAAAAAGAAATATCGTCAATCAAGTTTTTTATTGGCTATTTACGTTTTTCACTCTGTTGCTAATTTTATTTATAATTGTTAATGTTTTTATAAGATCATTTCCTTTCACTACTTGGTATTTTTCATACTACTTACTGCTTAAAGTATCTGAACCAAACGCACATTCTGTTACAGAGAAACCACATAGGGGCGAGTTAAGGAGTAACGAATCTAAATTGAGTTTTCTTCTACCTCCATATATAATGGATTTTTCTATTTCAGCATCCGTTGTTACTTCGAGTTTGACCACAAGGGTTTTCTGATGTAATGGAAAGAATTATTTCAGGCAAATTTAAATTCTATCGTGTTCAAGTGATGCCAACTTTGGATGTAAATTTAATACAGGGAAGAGAAAAACAATAAAATTGGAAAACTCTTTTTATACGATTTTAATTCGGCTTCGGGACGTGAGTGTGGAAGAGTGGAAACCAATAACACAAGTTTGAGAATTATCGGAAAGCACTTGCGAGAAAACAGTTTGCATGCAAAACCACTGTTTATTCATCCCGAGGGGGGCGTTATGTGCAGAAACGGGGCACCGGAATAAGAATTAGTTAATTGCGTATTGCCCCATATGTGATAAAGTGAGGTGGGAAAATCCAGTAAACCTTATGAACTATATTATAAAGGTTATCATCAATGCAATTTGTCTTCTTTAAACCCTAATTTCAGAATCATCCATCCTCGAGCAGACGGTTTATATACGATCTCACACTTTTTTGAGCGCTCCCCGAACTTTAATGTCCTTGATTTAGTTTTGCGATCGGGCCTTCTTTTGCAATTACATTTTACATAATGTTTCTATACTTATATCTCTATCAGTATCAATGAATTGCTCTTCTTCCCAAGCGTCTTAGTTTCACATTACACATTACACATAGTCCTGAAGCAATAACTAGACGTGGAGTCTCGCTGTATAAAGGTATTTTAACCTCATAAACGGGTCACTTCCTTATAAATGAGCATTATTTCAATTACTTGTATTCCTCTAAAATACCCTTCTCAACTTAATAAAGTTTGCACAACCTCTGGTCGTGGAATCTTTCCCTAGTCCCATGTTTAGGTTAAATGATTTCTCATATAACATCTCACATGCGTCTCTACAGATCTTCAAACTATCATACTATTAATGTTACCAGGTGTATATAATCTTACAAATATTTCACTGTCTTTTACAAATGGCGTAATTGGAGTCCCAATCAAATATCCTAACAAATACTTAGGGTTAAAGGTTCTTACCCTTTAATATGAATAATTCACGTATCCTGAGGACATGCACCTCTTGGTCTGTCATACAACGACACAATATTTTCATTAGCATTTATAAATATATAAAGATAACAGTGAGAATGGTTTCGACATTGAAACAGACGTTCTTATAATGTTCGTATACTAATTTGTTTTTGTATGTCTTGCCACTGTATTATAATCTACCAGCTACTCCATTACTTAACATAACCCCTTTAGGAGTCGGGCTCAAAACTGTTTCTCACGCCTTCATTTCATTATTCTAAACAATTTAACTTGTTATTCTGTTGTTTTTCTTTCAAGTACGAAAAATTCCAATTTTCTGGAGTTATTTTTTATGTATGTTTCTATTTGGCCCCATATTAAGACTTGACAAGTTATTAGATAAATTCCCTTCGCAAAAAGAGAGGGAAATTGTATGCCCCCAGTAAAGCGTTGGTAGAAATTTTAGTTTCCCGCCCAAACGCTTACATTAAACTACCTTACTCTCTCAGACAGAGGGACATTACATCTTTTTTTTAAATATTATTTATATAGTTCAATTCTACTAAAAATAATTCCATATGAATGATCAACCTTGATCCGGAGAATTTCGTCGTTCCTAATTTGAATGTTTTCAACATAAAATTCTAATCATATTTTTGTTAACAATTATAAAACCTGCAATAATTGTAAACTATTTGGACGTTTCAAATATTTAGTTACCACCTTTACAGGTACGCAGAAATTTTGTTTTGCAAAATGTATGTAACTGATGGTCCTAATTAACCCTATACCTGGTAAGACCCAGGTCTAGTGTATAGTAGTAGCAAGGGGGTCATATCTTTCACTTCTTTCAGTAGTTACATTAAATAGCCAAAGACTTATTCAATATATACGGAAAGTATGCATATTTATATATATTCTGCTTTAGGAAAGTGTGTAGAAGGTCACTGTATAATTTATATACGTATAAATCCTTTTGTATCTTTTATTAACAATAATAAATTAACAAAAATAAATTTAGAACTTTTCAAAGTACTGTAACATTTATAGTAATAATGTTTTACAGCAATGTAAACTTTTTATGAGAATCAAAGGTTAGTTTTTTTTTAAATTACAAAAAAACATTGTTTTAAATATTTATTTTAAAAGTTACAAACCATTTTAAAACCTATTTTTCAAATCGCAGATAACTTAAAATATTTCTTATACTTAGAAATCAAAGACTTATTCATTATATACGGAAAGTATGCATATTTATATATATTCTGCTTCAGGAAATTGTGTAGAGTGTTATGGTCATTATAATAAATTTAACTGTAGTGTAAAATTGAAAAGGAATTGGGCTGTTAACAGACAACTCAACCTGATAAGCTACCCTCATTAGAGGCGCTTTAATTTCGATAATTCAGCGACTTTTGAGTCATTTGCGCTACCACAAGTTGAAAGATTTTGACGAATTGGGATGGGAGTGGTATTTGCACCACTTACATAAAGCACCAGTTCATTACTCCAGTTTAAAATATTACTAACTGAGATTCGTAAAATGGTTTTATTTTCACAAAAGCTTTTTTTCAACCTGTATTTTACTATTTTACCTCACAGGCAAGTTTTCCGTGGTAAAGCTTTTTGAATAAAAAATTCATTTGTTTACTCAATTTATTACTTAAGAATTATATCTGTATAACCAGCTACCTATCCTATCTGTAATAGAAAGCTTCGATATTTATTTAATTTCGTTTTGAAAAAAATTCACTCAAAATCTATAAGTTCAAACGACCAATCCATTACCAATAGCATCCAGCTGATGTCTAAGCGGAGGGTGGGGGTAAAATGTTTCGTAACAGTAGCTGCAAAGACTACTTAGCAACAGTTTTACCGCAATAGCTTCAATAGGAAGCTTCGATATTTGTTTAGGTTAGTTTGGAAAGGAGTTCAATAAAATGGGAACCCGTAACTTTAAATTGTTCATTTGACCCTAATACGTTCCGTGTAAAGCTTAGACGGGTTTTATGTTGGAATCAACAACAGCGCTTTGAGAAGTTTGTAGTAGAATCTGCTAAAGGAAAGACGACAGGTAGATAAACAGAGTTTTAATAACACCGAAAGCTTTATAGACTTTTAAGGATATTCTACATATAGTTTAATTAATACCTATGACTATGTTTGTATTCAATAATATTTTCTATTTCAACATTTCTCGTTTCTTCTTAGTCGTAAAACTCGGTATTATAAACAAATTTGTCTAATACTATATCTTTACAACAACTTACTTTCCTAATGTAAATTCACAAATTACCCGACAGTCCTATAAATAACCGGTTTCAGGTTTGTTATATGAGGGATTTTATAAGCTTTACAGTTTGGCTGACAATTAAGGTAAATATTCATACAGGCTATACTGCTTTTAATTACATACTTTAATAAATCTCTGCCAGGTATTTCAATCTATTCTTTACAAACAATGGTTCCACAAATTGTGTAATCTTGTTCTGTTTATGAAAGATAAGTCCTACTAAACCTGAATGTGTTATATAGTTACTCCTAATGTGTCACTGATGTTCCTTTTTAAAGCTTTAAGGTTCCGGATTTTTTGTACAAATACCCATATATCTGTCACTGTGAAAAACGAATTTCTTACTAAGACAAACATGAAAGGTTTCAGAAGACTAATGTAAGGGAAAGGGTCCAGAGACAAACTGCCGGCCTTATTGGATCAGGGGCCTGTCCGTGTGACAAGTGCGGATCATTTCTATTTGCGTGAAACCTAGCATCGTTGCAAAACATAGAATCAACTAAATTTACTGACATTTTGCATAATGATAAATAGTGTTCAAATTATAATTGTGAGATTCAAAAATTAAATCTATACTATTACAGTATTAATACAAAGCCAAAATGTTTCTTCTTTACCTTCTAGTTGAGCCCCTGCATGACAAACTGGCACGTCTTCTGATAAAGTTGCAAGCGCATGAAATATTTATGCTTTGAATTCCTGAAAACCCAAGAAATAGACCTTTTACAATTTTATTTTTGAAGTGAAAACTTTTATACCGACGCCTACAAAAGGGGCTTGGCAGTATATAAGCATACAATTTCGGATCAGTATAATATCCGTCAGATTAATAGTGTAAATATAAACTGCTTAAGCACGTAGGTTATGTTATATTATTTATAGAGCATTGTTAAATAAAATAAGTTACAGTTAAATAGTTTTATCCGTTATTAAATATAAAAATTTATTTAATTTTTGATAAGTCCCATTAAAAATAATTCAATATAACAATAATAATAAGCTATGTATTATTTCCAAATTTAAAATGAAAATATTCTTAGGCGCGTCTGATACCTTTTAAGAACTGATTTCGATTGAATTTATTTTTAAAAATTATAATGTATTCAGTAAATAAGTAATTCGTGTTTCTTAAGTAAAACAAATATATAAATAATGAGATATACTCGTGTACAAATATCCATATATTTGTCACTGTGAAAAACAAATTTCTTACTTAGACAAAACATGAAAGGTTTCAGAAGACGAATGTAAGGGGAAAGGGTCCAGAGACAAACTGCCGGCCTTATTGGATCAGGGGCCTGTCTGTGTGACAAGTGTGGATCATTTTGATTTACGTGAAATGTTACAAAGAAACCTATCTACATTGTAAGATATAAGATCAAATAAATCTACTACATTTTGCATAAATGTAAGTAGTGTTTATATTGTAATTGTGAGATTCAAAAAATAAATTTTATAATATAACAGTATTAATATATAGCATAAATTTTTCTGATAAAGTTGCAAGTGTTTGAATTTTTATAATAGACAAATTTATATTAGTTGTAATTATAAAATAAAAAGAATCTAACAATTGGTTCGGGACGTGAGTGTGGAAGAGTGGAAACCAATAACACAAGTTTGAGAATTATCGGAAAGCACTTGCGACAAAACAGTTTGCATGCAAAGCAAAACTAAATGCGGCCAGACCACTGTTTCATCCCGAGGGGAGGCGTCATGTGCAGAGACGTGGCACCGGAATAAGAATTAGTTAATTGCGTATTGTCCCGTATGTGATAAAGCAAAGTGGGAAAATCCAGTAAACCTTGTAGATTATATTATAAAGGGTATCATCAATGCAATTTGTCTTCTTTTAACCCCAATTTCAGAATCTTCCATCTTCGAGCAGATGGTTGATATACGATCTCCTACTTCTTTGAGCGCTCTCCAAACTTTAATGTCCTTGATTTAGTTTTGCGATCGGACCTTCTTTTGCAATTACATTTCCCTCAATGTTTCTAAACTTATATCCCTTATATCAGCATCAATAAATAGCTCTTCTTCCCAAGCGTGTTAGTTTCACATTTCACTTTATCAACGTTCCTCATAGTCCTGAAGACTGGACGTAGAGTCGAGCTGTATGAAGTCACTTGTAACCTCTTTAAAAGGCCAGTTCCTTATAAATAGACAATATTTCAATTACTTGTACTCGTCTAATATACCTTTCTCAACTTAATAATGTTTACACTACCTCTGGTTGAGCTCCTTTTCTAGTCCCATGTTTAGGTTAAATGATTTCTCATATAATATCTCACATGCATCTCTACAGATATTCAAACTATCATAGCGTTAATGTTACTAGTTTTCTATAGTCTTACAAATATTTCACTGTTTTGCTTCAAATATACGTGGATGGCTTTGCAATCATATGTTTTCACGAATACGTAGCTTTAAGGGTTCCTACACTTCAATATGAATATTTCGCATATCCTGAGGACATGATCTTTTTAGTGTGCAATACAATACTACAATATTTTCATTAACATTTATAAAAGTTATATGAACATTTTATGTGAACATTTCATAATTAAATGCGTGCTAGGAAAATTCCTGCTTACACAGCTTTTCCTAGCATATATAGGTGGTGAGAACAGAGCCCCGGCAGTGTGTAAGTCGCCTCTGTATCGCACAGACATTTTCCGCTCCAACTGTATGTACATCAGTTGTATTTGAATTGTTTTATTAAGTATAATTTATGTAACAGTTTCCAAGTTAATTGTTTATTAAATTCAACAAAGGTTTGTAAAAATAAAATCACTTTTAAAAACCTTTCGTGCTTAATATAACACGTAACTGGCGCAGTCGGTAGGACATCTCGGGAGAATTAATGAACATAATTTTTATCGATTTCAATCGTTAACCGAGATACTGCAAAAACTCGATTCATTACAGAGCGCATATCTGTAACGACATCAAGAAAACTTTAGTAGAGTGAATATCTACAACCACTTAATAGAGCGCATATCTATTAAGAGCACGAGTGAATATCGTGTAAGTGAAAAGTGAAAAAGTAGTCAAATGAGCAAAGTATTTTGGATCCACTTGTAAGTAGATCTTAAGAAATAGAGTTAAGAAAAAGTAGAGTAAATACTTTTTAATTTTATATAATTGAATTTTAATTTTATTATTTTAAAGAAAATAATATTTTAAAATGGCAACGCCAACATTAAAGAAGGAATATCTTGATATGATTCCTGAGTATAGTGGAGAGCCCACTATGCTCCACAGATTTATTTCAATATGTGATAAAGTAGTAAATAAGTTTTATGTAAACGAAAATCCAGAGGATTTTCAAAATGAATATCTATTTTCTTCTATACTAGCTAAATTAAAAGGACAAGCATTAGAAATGGTAGTAAACTCAAATTCATATAATTGGTATGAGATTAAAAAAGTATTATTAACCAGCTATTCAGACAAAAGAGATTGCTTTACTTTGAATTTAGAAATGGCTGAGTTAAAACAAGAAAATAACGAATCACCTTTTAAATTTTATGAGAGAATTCAAAAACTATTAAATTTACAGATTTCATTTTTTATTAATAAAGAGCCTCAAAGGCAATTGGCCAAAGATGTTTTGATAGAATATGTACAGAAATTAGGGTTAAGAGTTCTCCTTAGAGGTTTACATGAACCCGTAGGATCGCTAATGCGCACCAAAAATCCAGATTCTCTTAGCGAAGCACTTAACATGCTTACTAATGACTTTCAATTTAAAAATAACAAATTATTTCAAAATATTAAACAGAACGTTCCACCTAGGGCCCCACAATACCCGCCTAGTCGCAAACCCCTTCCTAAAAAACACACCTTCCAAAATTATAGGCCCAACTACCAAAATAATCCTAACCAATTTACTAAACCTAACTCATACGTACAGGAAAATCGACAACCGAGACAGTCTAACAATTACACAACATTAAAAATTCATCACAAATTTGAACCAGAACCAATGAGCATTTCCACACTTCAAAACAGGGAACACAATTAGACAAAATAGACTTTATCAGATGACAGGGAAACCAATAGAAGAAGAAAATTACGATCAAACTATGAATCGATTGACTGAACAAATGACTAACTCTTATCTGACCGAACAAACAGATTATGAACCGCAAGAGGACCCTGACAGCTACATAGAATTTGATGATTCAACGCAAGAGGAAAACGCATGTGGATTCACTCAAGAAGACAATCATACCCAAAATCATTTTTTAGGACTAACCACAATAAAAAGACATTTTCCATAATGCACATCAAAGACGACACAAACGAACTACCGTACATCCACGATCCCAAGACCAACCTAAAGATGCTGATTGACACTGGAAGCACGAGATCATTTATTAAAAAATCAATAGCTTTCCAATTTTTCAAAAACACCCTAAAACAAGAACCATTTGAAGTGAGTACAGCTCATGGAGTATCAAAAGAAAAATACAGTTGTACGCTACCACTTTTGGGAAAAGAAACAACCAAATTCTATTTATTTGATTTCCATAAAGATTTTGACTTACTCCTTGGATTAGATAACATAAAAGAATTAAAAATTAATTTAAATTTTGTGAATGATAAATTAATATTTCGCAATAAGCAAATCCCAATTAAATATTGTAACACAGAAGAACAAAATATTAATAATAATAATAATAATAATAAAGGCGAATGTCAGGAACAGGACGCAAAAAAGGGAACAATTATGTTATACAAGCCCGCACTAGCCAAACGATTAAATTTAGAATACAAAATATTCAAGATGGAGATGGACTCTTACCTTACAAACACTTAAATGGATTAGAAATTCCGCAGTGTATAGTCTCAGTACACAAGGGAGAAGCCTACTAAGCCATAAACAACACAGAAGTAAATGTAGAATTAACAGTAAATGAACCATTAGAATTAAAATCTTTAGAAGAATACAATATCCTTGAACCTGATACAATGCAAAAGAACACTAATTTCAATTTATTAGATTATAAACAAAGAAAATCGAGAAGGAAAAATTTAGATTTATCAAAATTCAGAATGGAACATATGAACTTAGAAGAAAAATCCGCTATAACAAGTTTAATAGAAGATTATGCAGATTTATTCCATATTGAGGGAAACGATTTAACTTTTACCAACCAAATAAAACATGTTATTAGGACTACTGATGAAATTCCCGTATACTCTAGAAATTATAGATATCCAGAGATTTACAAGAACGAAATTAATAAACAAACTGAGGACATGCTTAAACAAGGAATTATTAGACCTTCAAATTCTCCATGGAACTCTCCTGTCTGGATTGTACCCAAACAACAAGACGCTTCTGGCAAAAGAAAATTTCGATTAGTAATAGATTTTACAGGATTAAACAAAAAAACAATTGACGATAAATTTCCCTTGCCGAACATTACAAACATATTAGACAAATTGGGACGGTCTCAGTATTTTACGACTTTAGATTTAGCCTCAGGATTTCACCAAGTAGAAATGGATAAAAATAGCATAGAAAAAACAGCGTTTTCAACAGAAGCAGGACACTACGAATTGTTAAGAATGCCATTTGGACTAAAGAATAGCCCCCTACATTTCAAAGAATTATGAATAATATTCTGAGAGGCATCCAAAATGAAACATGTTTAGTTTATTTAGACGACATTATAATTTATTCCACTAGCCTCCAAGAACATACACAAAGACTTAAAGAAGTATTCGACAGATTACGCAAAGTCAACTTTAAAGTACAGCTGGATAAAACAGAATTTTTAAGAAAAGAAGTAGCATATCTAGGACATGTTGTTACACCGGAGGGCGTAAAACCCAACCCAACAAAGATTTTGGCAATCAAGGACTATCCAATACCTAAAACCACCAAACAAATTAAAGGCTTTTTAGGACTATTAGGCTATTATCGAAATTTTATTAAAAACTTCGCCAAGATAACAAAACCGTTTACTAACTGTTTAAAGAAAAATGCAAAAATAAACATAGAAAATCCAGACTTTATAGAATGTTTTGAAACATGTAAAAATATATTGACTAATGAGCCCCTTCTACAATACCCAGATTTTGAAAAGGAGTTTACTCTAACGACAGACGCTAGTAATTATGCACTAGGAGCAATTTTAAGCCAGGACAAAAATGGAAAAGACCTTCCTATAGTGTATGCCAGCAGAACTTTAAATACAAAACGGCAACAATGAGAACTGTTTGAATACTGAAACAAACATTCTTACAATGTTCTTATACCACTTTATTTTTGTAAGGAGCCTTACCATAACTAAACATACCCACTTAAAGAGTCGGGTTCAAAACTGTTTCTCACGGGTTCATTTCATTATTCTAAACAATTTAATTTATTATTCTGTTGTTTTTTTCTTAGGAACGTCAAATTCTAATTGTCTGGAGTTATTTGTCATGTATGTTTCTATTTGGCTTGACAAGTTATTACATAAATTCCCTTCGCAAAAGAGAGGGAAATTCTATGCCGCCAGTAAACCTTTGGTAGAAATGTTAGTTTCCCGACAAAACTCTTACATTAAACCCCTCCCTCTCTCTCTCTCTCTCTCTCTCTCTCTCTCGGCCAGAGCAATATTTTATATTTTTATTGAACATATTATTTATTTAGTTAAATTTTACCCAGCATACTTCCATATAAATATATTAAACCTTACTCCAGAGAATTTCATCGTTCCTAATTTGAACATTTTCTACATAAATTTCTAATCATATTTTTGTAACGATTTTAAAAGTTAAGGTATATAAATATATATATATATATATATATATATATATATATATATATATATATATATATATAGGCCTATATAAAGAACTAAGTCAAAATACAAATATAAGAATTATAATTGAATTTACAATTCAAATACAAAAATACTTATTGCGATATATATATATTAAATATTAAATATGGTGATATGTTTTCTTGTAATATAGTTAATAAATTTAAAATATTTCAAAAACAAGAATACTTTTAATGAATATATTTATTCAAAGCTTTTCGCCGATAAAATAGTACCAGCATCTTCAAGAAAAATAATTATCTAATAAAATATTTTTACAAAATTAAATCATATGTGCTACAAACGACCATATGACCATCTAACATATAGTGCAATACTTATAAACATATGATCGTTTGTAGCACATCTGATTTAATTTTGTAAAAATATTGTATTAGATAATTATTTTCCTGAAGATGCTGGTACTATTTTATCGGCGAAAAGCTTTGAATAAATATATTCATTAAAAGTATTCTTGTTTTTGAAATATTTTTAATTTATTATATATATATATATATATATATATATATATATATATATATATATATATATATATATATATATAAGTAGTTGACTCCGTATAACAATATAAAAATTTTAAAATATAAATTAATAAAGTTCATTAGATGCACACTATTTGTACGTTTCGATTCTTCTGTTACGGTCCTTACATGTACGCAGAAAAATTAGTTCTTCCAGTAGTTACATTAAATGATCAAATACATATTCATTATATACGAAACATATCCATATTTATAAATATAGTGTTTCAGAAAAGTGTTTAGAGTGTCACCGTATAGTTTATGTAAGTATATTAACAATAATAAATTTAAAATTTTTCAAATTTTGAAATCAAGTAACATTTTTAGTAATAATGTTTTACAACAATGTAAATAAACGTTTTATGAAGAGAAAAATTTAGTTTTTAAAATGACAAAAAACATTGTTTTAAATATTTATTTGAAAAGTTACAAACCATTTTGAAACCTTTTTTTCAAATCGCAAGAAAATTGAAAATATTATTTATACACAGTTTGACATATTTTTGATGAAAATTTCAAGTCTTTATTTATCTTTAGGATGTATATAAATTGCACCCTGAGTATTTAAATTGATATTTAATGTACCTTTTTATTATTTTTTTTTCAAATTAAAGATCAACAACCCCGAATCCCCTCCATTTATTCAAAATTATTGAAAAGCTTCTAAGGGAATAAATATTTTGTAATTAATTTTATCTACATAATTTTATCCAAGATTTTATTTTCGTCTGCGAATGTAATTTATAACGTCGGGGGCCTTAAATCTGCGTCCAAAAGGATTTTATCTGACTTCAAAGGCTAAAATAATCAAAGCAAATCTCGAACATCGCCTTCCATTATAATATAAACACTACTCTTCTTTTCGTATTGAACGGAATAAAGTCTCCAGTTACCCTTGTTTCTATAAATAAATAAAGCTAAATCCTAAATTGGTTTTTCGTGAAACAAGTCCTGTTTATGGAGTTCGTTATTTGAAAGTTTTTAAATGTTAGTATGCAAAATTGTCAGAAACGTTAGACTTATAGGTTTCAAACAATTGATATTTTTATTTCCTTAACAAGAATATTTATAAAATCATATGTTCGAAGCTTTTCTTCAATGTAATAAACTGATAGCATCAAAAGCTCCGTACACTGTCAACAGCTAAAACATTACTATAGAAATGAAAACAACTTTATCTAAAATTTTAGAAAAGAAGCTATTTTAATTTATTCTGAGAAGTAGTTGACTAAGGTATTATCATATATTTCTGTTTGACTAGAAACCTAATAAAGTTTGAAGTATTTTATTTTTCTTCACCTAATTCCAAAAAGTGAACTGATGGCATTTACCGGAAAGTTATTTAAAGTTTAAGGGACGTTTCTGCAAGACGCAAGTGCACGGAATAGCAAACATATTAACATTAAAACTTGTCCAAACTTCCGCCTTACAGACGTCTCGAGCTGTGTTTGACAGATTGCCTGCAATTATCATAGTCAAATTTCCCCACCCACCCGTGCTCCTCCCCTCCTCACTAGTCATCTGTTACAAGAGACAAGTTCGGGGTGCATTGTAATGAGCCGACGTACACCGTAGAACTTCTTGAACTAAAAGCATTAACAAGCATTGCATAGTCAAGGAAGTGATTGTAGCAACAGAAATATATGTTGACACTCTGAGTTTATACTTTACACAAATGTGTTTAAATTCCTCGAATTGAGTGTAATGTGTTATCCTAATGCGTGAACTGGTGTCTCCTATATTTTTAGGGCCACCAAGGGCCGACATGTAATTTGTCCATCCAGACCTCATTCCGACTTCCATGGCATTTTAACTTGCAACTGCATTTCAATGTTACGTCTTTACCAATATTGCTGGGGAAAGTGGGCAACCAGCTAAACACCACAAACATACTTGAGGAAAGGGTTGTTTTTAATCCGAACTCTTATTTTTACATTTCGATATATAACCAATATAACAAACTTCCATTTCCAAACCGAAACACTATGATTATAATAGAATCGTTTATTTCTGAAAGGGCTCTGGTCCAGGTTTAACCCACGCAAAACCTTTACAGTTAGGCTATTATCCAAAACATCACTACACATCCGACAGAACGAGAAGGGCTGAATGTACTATTTTACAAAAAAAGGCCTCGGATCACATTTTTGTTCAATACAAAATCTCTTCCATCAAATTGAAAGGTCTTCAATTAACATCTCCAATGTCCCTTTTCCCAGCCTTTGCTTTTACTGAATAAAATTTTTTCTTCCATTGTGTTGCTTTCTTTGTACTATTTTAAAAAAATACTTGGTACTTTTCTAAAGTCTTCACTCTAACATTTCACTATAAAATTAAAAAACAGAGAACCCACAGGGGGGAGCGGACTAGCCGCACCTACAAGGGGTTTGGCGTCCCTCGCGGTACCCTAGCCTAACACTACACCTCTCACAAAGCACACACACACACACACACACAAACTTACATCTTCTCTTAGGGATTTTTGACTGGTCAGAACCGTTGCGCGTTGGGAGTGCTGAAAGGTCCAGAGCGTGACAAACTCTGGTCTGGGACGCTGATGTGAGCTTGCTCTGCCGAAGACGTAAGCGCGGTTTCTGGTCTACCAGCCGCTTCGTCCCTTGGTCAGGGAGTGTCCGCGGTGCATGGATATCGGAGCCTGTGCACAGTATTACGAGTTCTCGACTGATGCCCATCTAGTCGAGCTAAGGAGAAAAGCTGTAGGCCTCAGAGTTCTGAGGGTTGGAAATGATCTTATTGTGATCCAAAGGTGTACCCGTTCCTATAGTCTCGCCCGTAACGCTTGACACGATGGCTGGCTTAAAAAATTTATGGATTCAAAAACCCCGTCAAATATGACTAGTTTGAAGAGAACACGCCAGGATTCTCCTGACGATCATAATAAGAAGGCTTTGAATAAAACGGTGATGGTGGCAACGTCACAGGCATTGCCATCAGCAAAGTAATTAGTTGTTTCTAGTGCCGAAGAAGGGAAAGATCTTTTCAAAGTTTCTCCTTTCCTGATTAACAAGGCTATTACTGCCTGTGCTGGAGGTCCATTAGCCTCTATTAAGAAACTTAGAAACGGAACACTGTTAGTTGCGACTTCCTCCGACAGACAAACTCGTTCTCTATCAAAAATGACCTCCTTCTTTGACCAGGTCATGGTATCTGTGGCTCCCCACAGATCCTTGAATTACTCAAAGTGGGTCATCACATTTAATGTACCTTCCAATCAATGAAATTAAGTCCGAACTGTCTTCTCAGTTAGTTACGGACGTTATCCCTATAATGAAAATGGACAAAGGAGAAAAAGTAGCAACAGCATCTTTTATCGTAACTTTTGGAAAGCCGGAAATACCCGAATATTTACATGCAGGTTACCAAAGGATCTTAGTGAGACCATACGTGGCTAACCCTTGGCACTGCTTTAAGTGTCAGAGTTTTGGGCATATCAGCTCTACCTGTTCGAAGCAGAACGTATGCGGTATATGTAGCGTTGAAGGCTATGATGATAAGGAATATCTTAACTCTCCGAAATGCGCCAACTGTGGTAGTGACCACCCAGCGCGATCCTACAACTGTCCTACTTTTAAGGAAGAGAACGCTATCCTAGGCATCATGGCGAAAGACAAGCTGTCGTTTCCAGACGCCAAAAAAAATTTATAGCAAAATCTTATCTCATAAGTAGTCTATTGCGGTGGATTCTTCTTTAAATATCACTTCCATCGAGTCACTTTTCCATACAAATACAAACTTGGGAAAACTTTAAATAAAGCACCTCGCTAAATAATAGTACGCAACATAAAAGCAAGACTATTACATGTGGTATCTAGACCTAACATTAGTTACCTCTTGCCTTCCCCTCGGGGTAGTTTTATGCATGTTTAACACATTCCTAGAGCAGGTATTCTATTTTAAAATTACATGTAAAGGTTTTTGTTCATCACTTCCCGTTGGTTGCATTTTAATAGCGCTACATTGCACAATCTAAATAGTACATTGGATGACGTCAGAATACTTACGACCTGCCCGAGCGTGAAGGAGCAGCTAATGGGCCGTGAAACTCTGAGAATATTAATTATACGAGGCGAGGAGACTGTCTTTGCCAGATAAATCTTGTTACAGAATGAGATAAAAGCTGAACCCCGCGTTCAAGTTATTTGTATAGCAACTTGTAGTGCATTAAAGTCCCTTTAAATCTCTACAATATTCGTTTCATAATTCTACCTTTTCAGTATTGCAATAGACTGCCTTCTTTATACATATTATTCATATGCTTTGATTATAGAGAAGTGTAATACAGCAAATACACTTTAGGAGATGGAAATATTGCTTTCAAGTAAATATTTAAGTTGATTACATATATAAGCAGCCAATATTGCACATTTACAAAGCTTGCTTCCTGGTATCGTCTAGAACATTTACCTACGGATATACATTTGTCTCTAAAATATCGGCTTTGCAACACATACTAAGGTCTATATTTACAGACGGATGCCATTAGATCATACGAGAACAAGATATAACAAATTATCCTATTATTATAAAGATAAGACACCAAGTACCACGTAAAGTCACTAACCCGCCCCTAACCCCACGACAAGGGTAGGACGCCGACATCTCACCGCCTACCTACGTGTATACTTTATTTACAAAAATACAGCAAACGTAGACGTCTTTATGAAAGCGTTTTTATAATAAATGTATTACATTAGTTACTTCAGTTCTCTCTGTTTACTCATCTTTTACAAGGTCTCACAATGTAAATAATCTCTAGTCACACTTCACAGAAAAATACTCTTAGAGAAATAGTCCCGTATATACTTCCATAGTGATTAAATAAGGCAGACATTTAAAATCGAGATTGTGTTTGTTTATACAAATTATTGTAGTTTTTAGATTTGGTACAGCCATTTGTTCTTGTACTCTACAAAAAAAAACTGCAACGGATTGAACCATAATCATACATTAAGATTGAGCTAATTTTGCTTTTCACTTCCTTAAAGACTAATTCTTTTATAAAAGTCAATTCATTTCAAAATCACCAATTCATATACACATTTGCACTCTTAATATAAGAAAAAAGGCGTATCAGATACATTTTATAATAAGATGATTCTGATAAGTTGTCACTGAAAACAAAATTTTGACAATATATTAGATTAATAAACTTTTAACGCAAAATCAAAGTTAGGAAAATCGCCAAGTTATAAAAGAATATTATCGGGATGGAATTTATAAAACTTGTTAAACTTCTGAATTTAATTAAACGAAGTTAATGCTTGAGTTACTTTGTCAATGTCAGTAACATTTTCAGCAAAAACTATATCCACTGGAATATTCATATAATGAGAGCTTATTGTGAGTGTCTCAACAGTCCGGTACGTCATTTTATCTCGCGATTGTGCTACACACATGCTTTGCCAATGTCAGTAACATTTTTAGCAAAAACTATATCCACTGGAATATTCATATAATGAGAGCTTATTGTGAGTGTCTCAACAGTCCTGTACGTCACTTTATCTCGCGATTGTGCTACACACATGCTTTGCCAATGTCAGTAACATTTTTAGCAAAAACTATATCCACTGGAATATTCATATAATGAGAGCTTATTGTGAGTGTCTCAACAGTCCTGTACGTCACTTTATCTCGCGATTGTGCTACACACATGCTTTGCCAATGTCAGTAACATTTTTAGCAAAAACTATATCCACTGGAATATTCATATAATGAGAGCTTATTGTGAGTGTCTCAACAGTCCTGTACGTCACTTTATCTCGCGATTGTGCTACACACATGCTTTGCCAATGTCAGTAACATTTTTAGCAAAAACTATATCCACTGGAATATTCATATAATGAGAGCTTATTGTGAGTGTCTCAACAGTCCTGTACGTCACTTTATCTCGCGATTGTGCTACACACATGCTTTGCCAATGTCAGTAACATTTTTAGCAAAAACTATATCCACTGGAATATTCATATAATGAGAGCTTATTGTGAGTGTCTCAACAGTCCGGTACGTCATTTTATCTCGCGATTGTGCTACACACATGCTTTGCCAATGTCAGTAACATTTTTAGCAAAAACTATATCCACTGGAATATTCATATAATGAGAGCTTATTGTGAGTGTCTCAACAGTCCGGTACGTCACTTTATCTCGCGATTGTGCTACACACATGCTTTGCCAATGTCAGTAACATTTTTAGCAAAAACTATATCCACTGGAATATTCATATAATGAGAGCTTATTGTGAGTGTCTCAACAGTCCTGTACGTCACTTTATCTCGCGATTGTGCTACACACATGCTTTGCCAATGTCAGTAACATTTTTAGCAAAAACTATATCCACTGGAATATTCATATAATGAGAGCTTATTGTGAGTGTCTCAACAGTCCTGTACGTCACTTTATCTCGCGATTGTGCTACACACATGCTTTGCCAATGTCAGTAACATTTTCAGCAAAAACTATATCCACTGGAATATTCATATAATGAGAGCTTATTGTGAGTGTCTCAACAGTCCTGTACGTCACTTTATCTCGCGATTGTGCTACACACATGCTTTGCCAATGTCAGTAACATTTTTAGCAAAAACTATATCCACTGGAATATTCATATAATGAGAGCTTATTGTGAGTGTCTCAACAGTCCGGTACGTCATTTTATCTCGCGATTGTGCTACACACATGCTTTGCCAATGTCAGTAACATTTTCAGCAAAAACTATATCCACTGGAATATTCATATAATGAGAGCTTATTGTGAGTGTCTCAACAGTCCTGTACGTCACTTTATCTCGCGATTGTGCTACACACATGCTTTGCCAATGTCAGTAACATTTTTAGCAAAAACAATATCCACTTGAATATTCTTATAGTGAAAGCTTATTATGAGTGTCTCAACAATCCCGAATGTCACTTTATCCCGCGAGTGAGCTACACCCATACTTTGTTATTATTTAAGGAAGCAACTTTCAGCTTACACATTACATATGCAACTTTACACCAAGGCTAGCTTTGTACTTGGCTAACCTATGACTGACAAGAAGGGTGAATGTCCATCGGTTCAGAGTAGAATACGCTTCTTACTAAATGTTCAATGCTTCCATAATTTAATTGAATAGCTTTATGAACTAATAAATGGGAATTAACTACATTCAAATGTAATGCAACTTTTTAAATACATTTTCCACAATTGTATGAAAAATTTACCTAAGTACATAAACAAGCTAATAAAATTTCCTTTTGCCTGAAAACTTTTCCGAGAACAAACAACGCAAAGTCTAGAGTATTACGGTACTTAATTCTTCCTTTACGGACTTAATCTGAATAAAAAGTGTACAACTGGAGACGCGAAGCGCGAACATTTCCTTCCAGCAAAATATTTAAACACTCATTGCCTTCATTTTGGGATAGCTACAGTAATAATTTACGGACTTCTTTAAATATAAACAGAACAGAAAACTTGTTTTTCTTTGCTTTGATATAAAAATGGATAAACAAGGATAGGATAAAGAGAGGAATTTAAAAGTATATATTTTTGCCCAGTAGTAAGTTATAATATAAAAAGCAAGCACAGTTCCAAAAACATTTCCGATGGGGATTTCGATTCTGAATTTTTTTCCTTGTTCTTCATTCTTCAGTCGATTTTTTTAAGTTATGCTATAGGCCAGCTTGATATTTTCTAATAATAATTTAGTTAACATCTTGACCATATTTAGAAGGCTTTTGAAAGTTACATTTTAATGTAATAGGTCACGAAACAATCGTCCTGGATTTATAAATGGGAATTTCTTAAAGCATGACAATCATATCGGAATAAAGTGACATAAAAAGGACTACATTTAAATACAAACAGAACAGAACACTTGTTTTTCTTTACTGTAAAATAAAAATGGATAAACAAATGTAGATGGGAATTTAAGGGTATATTTTTGTTTGCAGTTAGTTATAATCTGAAGGCAATAACAATTGCAATCATATTATCATATGTATGTATGTATATATATATATATATATATATATTATCAAGCAAGTACAATATCAAGCATATATATAGAATAATATATGCAATAAAAGTATTGTTGTTTTTGAAATATTTTTCATTTTTATATATATGTATATATATATATATATATATATATATATATATATATATATATATATATATATATATATGTATATACGTTAAGTTTTCTTGCAATATACTTATTGAATAACAATATTTCAAACACAAGAATGGTTTAATTTAAAATGTTTCGCCATTACAATAGGTATTAGCATCTTCCATAAAAACAATGATATAACAATATTTTTTAGAAAAATGTTATTTTACTTTCAAATGATCACTGTGTTGGGGGTGGCTTAATTCATTTTATATAAAAACGTTGCCACTATAGAGGTATGAGAAATTTTACTACGTACGCAAAAATAAATGTAATTAGAACCCTTTTCATGTAAGGCTTGATACTGAAAAACTATAAGAAACTAACACTGAGTGTGTTTTGCTGGGGGATGAAGCGGTGGTGTACACAAACCCCTCTGACCAATCCACCATATGAAATATCATACTTGTTATTAATGTGCGTAGATCGTTATAAGTTTTAAGACAACAGGGTTTGGCCACATAATAGCCTACAAATTGAACCATAAAATGTAAGATGTCTGGAATTTGAATACAGCGATGTAATATTGTAACTAACATTTTGGGAGAAAACGGATCAATAAATTTGTATTCAACATATTTTCTAATCTATGAGAATATTTCATATCAGTGAGATTAAAATAGATGTAAAATTGAAAAAAGTAAAATCAAACAATTTTATAGTTACTTATTATTCACGTCGGGTTATATTTCCAATAAAACAAATGAAAAACGTTTTTCAAATTAAAAATATTTGACTTATCATCAATCGATATATCGAAATTTGAATATTACATATATAAATACAGTATGCGCCAAAATAATCAGTAGCCTTTCTGAAACTGAATCGTTTGAATCTTTGATGTGTCATGTCATCGTTTGAATCTTGCCACGAATTCGTGTTACATAGGAGACCTTAGAATACGTCTGAGGCATATTGAAGGGGAACGTATTCCGTGATAACTCATCAACTCCCTTCGGCTAAATACAGGAGAAAATAAAAAGACCATAAACGACCACTTTGCTACGAAACCTACAGGGAAAGATAACCATGTACACATGAAACGGGGGAAAATTTAACCAACATTAATTAAATTGCCAAAATGATGCAAAATTTTCAAGAAGTGTAGGAACGTTGCTTCAAATCGGACGTAGGTCGTATAGAACATGTTTATAGCTGAGTCTAACCAAATTAGCTTCGGTTGTATGTGTTTGTAAAACTATGTAAATAAAATAAAATCTTACAACTGTTTCAGAACTATTTATTTCGGTGATACGGTGAACATTGTACATTTTATTTCTTTGCATCTCACACCCGTTCAACTCAAATATATTTAACAACCAATATACCCCCCCCTTACACACACAAATTGTCTTGCAAAGAGTCTTATTGTCACTTTGTCCACATTCCTGGGATATTAGTTCTAGTCGGTTGTGTTTTTTTCCTTCCATGACACTTTTCCTACAACAATGGGTTCACTTCATATTGACCCCCGCCACCACAATTTTAATTATGTTTCAACTATCTCACAGTTTTTCATTGCTTGAACATATACAAATAGACTTAAAGTTGTATAAAGACCTATACGGTTGGGAAGGCAGAAATCTCTTAATAGTTATACTTACATAATAGACTATTTAAAACTTTTATATTGTAAAAGATTTTTTTCAGTAAAAGTTTAAAAGTTAAAACAAAAGTTGACTTTATTAATAGGGCCGGTTTGTCATCATAGTAAACCTCAATGACAATATTCAATTAGAATGCATTTGATATTCTCACAACAACGAGTTTTGTCGTCGGACCATTGGTAAATTAGATGGGACGAATACTCTACTTAGAAAAGTGCTTCCCAAATATTTAATCTTTCTATAATTTTAAACTAAATAAGTATGAAAACACAAAACAACTATTTTATTCCTAACCTAACCCAAACTAACTTGTATTCGAAAGCGAATATTATAGTTCAGAAGCAAACTCTATTTCGTTTTGCAATATCTCACACAAGAAAGAATACGATTCCGCCTGTTTCATTTTCTAAATCTGGGAATATATACTTCCTATATAAGGCAATGTAGCAACACGAGGGATTTGCGAGGGTTGGCGGCTTATCTTCACCCGAGCACACCTCCTCAAGGAAAAGGTTAATAGAGGCAGTAAAATGCGTTCAGTTGACTGTGCGATCAATCCCACCATTGTTTTTACAGAAAACGTGTTTACAAAAAGTGTTCGATTATACATTGTAATCGTACCCTTACACATACATTATATGAAACAGTGAATTTAATTTTTTAAATTAAAAAGAACAAATATTAATTTAAACATATATTTCAATGTCAACCAAGAAATGTTTATTATAGCTACTTTTTACTAATTATTTACAGTAAATATAAATAAAAAAATTATAACCTATGCGTTAAAACATCTTTTCCACCACATAACCTATAGCATAAAATCAGCTGCTTTATGAAATCATGTGTTATAACTTATTTTAAACCTAACAGGGCAAAATTACTATATGGCATACCTTGCCCCGTTTGTGAAATGTTATATCCCATATAAAACTAAAATTAATACATTATTATTTGGAAAAAACTGTATCAGCATGAAGCGCTATTCACTTCAAGTTAAAAAAAAAAAACTTTTCGTACTTCAATGGATGAATAAAAAGTATTTTATTAACGATGAAAATTTGGTCCAGTTATATATAAGGGGAATGTGCAATAATAGAAGGAATTTAAATAAAGCATATCTGAAACACCACTGCTTGGTTAAGAATATCTTTTGTTGTTTTAGATTAATTATAAAATATTTTGAGTAAAATATATTATTCATGGTATGAAATACTTCTGATTAAGATATTAATCGATGTTCATAACTGGATTTGAAATGAGGGAAAGCAAATTCATAAAATTAAAATTGAAATCTATAAATAAGGACACTGAACTCGCTTGTTTGGTGAATACCTTGAGTTTGTGGGGGAGGTGAAGTTCCAGGGAGTTACTCTGGACAGGAAACTCACCTGGAACCCACATCTTGAGAGGACAGTTAACAGGGCCAAGAGGGCACTGATGACAGTGAGAAGAATAGTGGGTAAGAAATGGGGACTGAAGCCATCAATGATGCACTGGATGTATCTGAGGGTGATAAGACCTATGATTACCTATGGTGCTCTGGTGTGGTGGACAAAGGCCAACCAGGCACAGACAAGGGCTCAACTGAGCTCTATCCAGAGATTGGCTTGTCTGTGCACACTGGGAGCGATGTCAACTACACCTGGTGCAGCAATGGAAGTAATGCTTAACGTCTTATCTACTTTAATAAGGTTGACAGCCAAAAATACATTAAGTTCAAACATAAGAAAAACACTATAATTACTAATATTATTATTACTAATTCCATGTTTTCATGTAAAATCAAATTTTATTGCATTGTGTGGCGGGTTGAAAAAGGTTTCCACGCACAAGAAGTCAAGTACAATGCTAAGACTTCAAAGTATTTATTTTTTGTAACGATTACAGAAGTTATTCTTGGAAAACATCAGGCCAAAGCATTTTATTTGTTAGATGATAGATATTGCTAAATGATCTAGCTTTATATATATACTTAGTAACAATATCAATTTCTTGCAAGGTGAAGTTGGTACTAAGCCCAGTGATATAATTACACTGAAGCTGGGTGAATAAAAAAATATATTTTCCTAAATATTTAAATACATACATCCAAGCTACCAGAAAAATGCCGAAAATGTGTCAGCGCTTAGTATTTTCAGAAAATCGATTTTTAGGATTGATTAAGGCCCTTCACAACACATCAACAAACGTTACTGTCACAAACGTTATTGCCGTATTACTGCGACTCTAAAAATATCAATGACTCATTATATTGTTCAGCTTCACCTAAAATTTGAATTGGTTTCAAACAGTCATTGTAAAAATTACTTCGTAGGTCGAAAAATAATGTAATTAAAATATATAAAAAGTTAAAATTAATTTGCTATTTATTATACCCTTTATATGTAAAGTAAAAAAAAGGATTGGGCTGTTAACACAAAACTCATCCTCATACGTTTCCCCCTTAGAATGTCCTTTATGTTCAATAATTCAGTCTTTATTCAATTTTTAAGGCTGTTAATACACATCTCAGCCTGATAAGCTGCCCTCTATTACGACACTTTAATTCGACAAATCACAGATTTTTGACTATTTTGCGTTACCGCATGTTGAAAGATTTTTACTATTGGGAAGGGATATTTCAACCACTTAAATAAAGTACTTTATTACGTCAGTTCAAAATATTAATGACTGAATTCCGTAAAATGATTTTATTTTTCAAAAAAATCGAAATCTAAAGTACAAAGTTTGTGGGTTTAATATTTTTTTTTTTTACCTGTACGCCTATTTTATTAATTCACCCCAGAAGCAAGTTTTCCGCGGTAAAGCTTTTCAAAATAAATATTTTTTTTTACCCGCACCGATACTTAAGAACAATTTTATCTGTATAACCTCAATACAAAGCTTCAATATTTTTTTTTCGATTAGAAAAAAATTTCCCTAAAGATCTATAAGTTCAAACGATCAATGATTCCAGCAACCCTTCAAAACATTCCCTCTTACAAGTGAGTGTAATGGGTAGATAGCTATCTACTAGGTCTACTTCAGGCGGTGTTGGGATCTCCCAATTACCCTCTACAGGGGTTTGCTATTATGTCCCTACCTTCATTCCCAACCCTTCCCTTGCTTTCCTACTAGACACACAGGCTGATTCCTCTACATTGCAACACCCATTGCTTCTGTTCCTCCCCCTCTTGCACACTTGTTATGATTCGTATTTCCTGATATTTCCAGGCTCATAAAGTGTATGTTGCGGAGTTATGCAGCTTCCGAACGGAAAGTCTCCACTCAGACACCCGGATTACATTTTGTACTCAGCAAGGCGAGACATTCCCGTCAGCTGTAAAACTATTTATTTGATAAAATTCATTATCAATATGATCCAGCAAATGTCTGAGGGAGGATTCTTCATAACAGAAGTTGCAAAGAATACTTAGCAACAGTTTTACTGCAATAACTTTAATAGAAACCTTCGATATTTGTTTAATTTAGTTTGGAAAGGAATTCAATAAAAACGGAAACTCGGAACTTAGAACCATTCATTTGACCCTAATACGTTCCGTGTAGAGCTTTGCGGGTTTTATGTTGGAATCAATAACAGCGCTTTGAGAAGTTTGTAATAGAATCTGCTTCGCCACAGAGGATTGGTTGCTTTAAGGAAAGACGACACGTAGATCAACAGAGTTTTAATAACACCGAAAGCTTTATAGACTTGTAAGGATATTCTACATATAGTTTAATTATTCCTTATAACTATGTTTTTTAATCAATAAAAGTCTCTATTTCAACATTTTTCGTAACTTCTCAGGCGTTAAATTCAGATGTTAAAAACAAATTGGTCTTTTACTAAATTTTTTTACAACTCTCTTTTCTAATGTAATTTTACAAATTACCCGACAATCTTATAAATAAACGGTTTTGGGATTTGTTATAATATATGAGTGATTTTATATGCTTTACAGTTGGGCTAACAACTAGGCTAACAACTCTACCGTGTTTTTCAATCTATTCTTTACAAACAACTGTTCCACAAATTGTGTAATCTTGTTCTGTGTATGAATGATAACTCCTACTAAACCCGAATGCGTTACACAGTTACTCGTATTGTGTCACGGATTTTCCTTTTTAAAGCTTTAAGGTTCCGGATTTGTGTACAAATACCCAAATATCTGTCACTTTGAAAAACGAATTTCTTACTAAGACAAACATGAAAGGTTTCGCAAGACTAATGTAAGGGGAAAGGGTCCAAAGACAAACGCCGGCCTTATTGGATCAGGGGCCTGTCTGTGTGACAAGTGTGGATAATTTTGATTTGCGTGAAACCTAGCAACGTCGCAAAACATAGAATCAACTAAATCTACTGAAACTTTGCATAATGATAAATAGTGTTCAAATTATAATTGTGAGATTCAATAAATAAATCTATACTATTACAGTATTAATACAAAGCGAAAATGTTTCTTTTTTTACCTTCTAGTTAAGTCCCTGCATGACAAACTGGCACGTCTTCTGATAAAGTTGCAAACGCATGAAATATTTCTGCTTTGAATTCCTAAGAAACCAAAAAATAGACCATTTGCAAGTGAAAACTTTTATAGCGACACCAACAAAAGAGGTTTGGGGCAACATAAGCATACAATTACGCATCAGTATAATTTCCATCAGAATAATAACACCTAGGTTATTTTATATTATTTATAGAACATTGCTAAGGAAAAGCGTTATCATTAAATAGTTATAATCAACTAATAAATTTAAACTTTGCCCAATAAATAGATTCAGATTAAACTAAACTTCTTTCTATTTCATTAAAACTCATGAGTGTATCACAGCTAATGTGCATTCAAAAACCGACATCAAGAATGCAGAGTAAAAAAATAGAATCAACAATGTTAATGGGCGAGGCTAAAGTCTTAAAACAACTTGATTTTAAATTTGAGAAGAGAAATTATTTTAATTTATTCTGAAACGTAGTTGACTAAGGTATTATCATATATTTTTGTTTGGCTGGAAACTTAAACTAATAAAGTTTGTTGTATTTTATTTTCGTTTACCTAATTCCCAAAAGTGAACTGATGTCATTTACCGCACAGTTATTTAAAGACTAATGAGTTTAACTGATGTTTCTGCAAGACACAAGTGCACGGAATAGCAAACATATGAGCACTAAGACTTGTCCAAACTTCCGCCTTACAGACGTCTCCACTGGAGCTGTGTTTGACATATTGCCTGCAATTACCATAGTCAAATTTCCCCAGCCACCCCTGCTCCTCCCCTCCCCACTAGTCATCTGTTACAAGAGACAAGTTAGGGGTGCATTGTAATGAGCCGACGTACACCGTAGAACGTCTTGAAATAAAGGCAGTAACAAGCATTGCATAGTCAAGGAAGTGAGTGCAGTAACAGAAATATATGTTTACACACCGAGTGTAAACTTTACAAAAATGTGTTTAAATGTGTCGACTTCAGTGTAATGCGTGAACTGGTGTCTCCTATATATTTAGGTACAATACAAGCCGACATGTAATTCCATGACATTTTCCCCAGATAATAACAAGATTGACGTCAGAACACTGACGACCTGCCCGAACGTAAAAGAGCAGGCTAATGAGCCGTAAATCTCTGAGAATATTAATTATACGAGGCGAGGAGACTGTCTTTGGCAATTAAATCTTGTTACGGAAGGAGATAAAAGCTAAACCCTGCGTTCAAGTTATTTGTTAGTATCTTGCAGCGCATTAAAATCCCTTTAAATCTCTACATTATGTATATTTCTATTCTGTATTACAGTGGACTACCTATGCTTTGATTATAGAGAAGTGTAATACAGCAAGTACACTTCAGGAGATGGAAGTATTGCTTTTAAGTAAATATTTCAGTTGATTAGATATATAAGCAGCACGTATTGCACTTTTACAAAGTTTGCTTCCAGGTATCGTCTAGAGCATGTAACTACGGATCACCATTTGTCTCCAATATATCGGCTTTGTAATGGATACTATGGTCTATATTTACAATTCTACATTTGGCTCTATAGAACGGGTTGTATAGGCTGTGCCGCGGGTGATTCTGGGGGACGTAGTAAATTCACATTAAAGTATACATTTTCATTAGCTCAAAATTTACTACAAATTAAAACAGTGAAAAACACGCACACTCTTTAAAAAGGGTTCAAATTATATAGCTTCATTTTAAAAGGAAAAAAACGATGTGACACCAAATACCCAGTAAAGTCTCGACTTTATACCCACCCCTAACCCCACGCCAAGGGTATGATGCCGGCATCTCACCGCTTTATTAAATTGGTAAATTAGATAGGGAGAATAGGCTACTCTGAAATGGGCTTTACAAAGGCTTAACGCGTTTAATGTTTATTTCAATATTTTTGAAATATATTATTAAAACGATAGTTTACAATGCGGAATTATTCAAATAAAGAAGCTGAATGGCCAAAGAACACTTAATGAGGAAAATTAAGAAAAGAAAATAACAGACGGGAAAAATAGGAAAGCAAAATTTTGAAAACTATAACAAATGAGCTAAAAGTAGAATAAGAAGAAATGAGGAAAATAAAATGAAAAGGAAAGTGAAAGATGGTGTAAACATTTTAAATTGTTTCTATTTTAGGTTGTTTAACCTAATTTTAGGTTGTTTTACGTGGAGAAAACATGTTTAAGTGTGAATCTCAAAAATATACTTTTATATTTAAAAAAGTAAATAGTAGATATTTGATGACTGTTTTCTACACCCAACAATGAGGAAACCTTCCCTTTATATGTCATACGGCACGAAGTGAAAATCGAAAAATATTTTGATACCGGATTTTTGAAACAAGGTACCAATTAATACACTATTATACCTATTGCAATACACTTCAGAAGATGTGAAGTATTGCTTTCAAGTAAATATTTAAGTTGATTACATATATAAGCTGCACATATTGCACTTTTACAAAGTTTGCTTCCAGGCATTGTCTAGAGCATTTACCTACGGATATACATTTGTCTCTAAAATATCCGCTTTATAATAAATACTAAGGTCTATAGTTACAGACGAATGCCATTAGATCACACAACAACAAAATTTAACAAATTATTCTTAGATTCATTTATTCAATTCTACATTTGGTTCTATAGAAAGGGTTGTATAGTGTTTCCTGCGGGAATTCTGAGCGATGTAGAAAATTCCTATTAAAATATACATTAGTTTGATTAGGTCCAAATTTACTACAAACTAAATAAATGAAATAAACTCACACCCTTTTAAAAAAGATTCAAATTACAAAGGTTTATTTTAAAGGTACGCCCGAAGATGTGACACCAAATACCGCGTTAAGTAACTACTTTATACCAGCCCCTAACCCCAAGACAAGGGTAGAATGCCGACACTTCACCGCTTACCGACTTTCATACGTTGTATTTATTTACAAAATATACTGCAAACGTAGACGTCTTTATAAAAGCGTTTTTATGTTTACCCTTCTTACCAAATGTTCAATGCTTCCATAATTTAATCAAATAACTTTATGAACTTTCTGAAATGGGAATTAGCTACATTCATGGGAATTAGCTACATTCAAATGTAATGCAATTTTTAAATAAATATTTCACAATTGTCTGTAAAATTTATTTAAATACATAAATAAGCTAATGAAATTTCATTCTGCCTGAAAACTTTTCCGAGAAGAAACAACGCAGCGTCTAGAGTGTTACGGCACTTAAATCATCCTTTAAGGACTTAATCTGAATAAAATGTAAACAACTGGAGGCGAGAAGCGCGAATATATCCTTCTAACAAAATATTTAAACACTCATTGCCTTCATTTTTGTTTGTAGTTAGTTACAATCTAAAGGGAAGAACAATTGCAATCATATTATCATATATATATATATATATATATATATATATATATATATATATATTATCAAGCAAGTACAATATCAAGCATATATATAGAATAAAATATGAAATAAAAGTATTCTTATTTTTGAAATATTTTTCATTTTTATATATATACGTTACGTTTTCTTGCAATATAGTTATTGAATAACAATATTTCAAACACAAGAATTGCTTTAATTTAAAATTTTTCGCCAGTAAAATAGGTATTAGCATCTTCAATAAAAACAATGATTTAACAATATTTTTTAGAAAAATGTTATTTTACTTTCAAATGATCACTGTGTTGGGGGTGGCTGAATTCATTTTATATAAAAACGTTGCCACTACAGAGCTATGCGAAATTTTACGAGGTACGCAAAAATAAATGTAATTAGAACTCTTTTCATATAAGGGTTGATACTGAAAAACTATAAGAAACTAACACTGAATGTGTCTTGCTGGGGGATGAAGCGGTGGTGTACAAAAGCCCCTCTGACCAATCCACCATATGAAATACCATACTTGTTATTAAAGTTCGTAGGTCGTAGTAAATTTTAAGATAACAGGGTTTAGCCACATAATAGCCTACAAATTGAACCATAAAATGTAAGATGTCAGGAATTTAAATACAGCGATGTAATATTGTAACTAACATTTTGGGAGAAAACGGATCAATAAATTTGTATTCAACATATTTCCAAATCTATGAGAATATTTCGTATCAGTGAGATGAAAATAGATGTAAAATTGAAAAAAGTAAAATCAAACATTTTAAATTTTATAATTACTTATTATTCACGTCGGGTTATATTTCCAATAAAACAAATGAAAAACGTATTACAAACTAAATATATTTATCGATTTATCGAAATTTAATATTACATATATAAATACAGTACAAAATAAACAGTAGAATTTCTGAGACTTAGTCGTTTGAATCTTTGGTGTGTCGTCGTTTGAAACTTGCCACTAATTCGTGTTATATAGGAGACCTCAGAAGATTTTAATGTGCCCGAAAACTGCAATTTCAATCAATATATATCCAGCAACCAGCCACACTACCTTAGACAGCATTATTTTCTTTAAGAGACAATTGGGAACCGCCTCATCTCTCTGAGAACAAATTTCCTTACCCACCCCATTCCCCCGATCTCAAACTACCTGACGCCTACATCTGGGGAATGGTGAAGGAGAAGGTACTCCGTGATGACCCACGGTAAACTACAAGAATAATTAATCATGTACATATGAAACGGGGAGACTTTAACGAACATAAAAAAACCAAAATGATGCAAAAGTTTCAAGATTTGTAAGAGTGTTGCCTCAAATTGAACGAAGGTCTTGTAGAACATGTTCATACCTAGGTTCAACCAAATTAGCTTCGGTTGTGTGTGTTTGTAAAACTATGTAATTAAAATAAAATCTTACAACTGTTTCAGTACTGTTTATTTCGGCGTATATGGTATACATTGTATATTCTATTTCTTTGCAACTCACACCCGGTCATCTGAAATATATTTCACAACCAATATACTCCCCCCCCTTATACACACAAAGTGTCTTGCAAAGGGCCTTATTGTCACTTTGTCCACATTCCTTGGATATTAGTTCCAGTCGGCTGTGTTTTCTTCTTCTTCCATGACACTTTTCTTACAATAATGGGTTCACTTCATATTGACCCCCGCACCAACAATTTTAATTACGTTTCAACTATCTCACTGTTTTTCATTGCGTGAAAATATAAAAATAGACTAAAGTTGTATAAAGACTTATATGGTCGGGAAGGCAGAAGTCTCGTGATAGTTATACTTACGTAACAACTATTTAAAACTTTTATAATCGTATTTTGAAAAATGTTTGCAGTAAAAGTTTAAAAGTTAAAACAAAAGTTGACCATTATTAATAAAGGCGGTTCGTGATCAAAGTAAACCTCAATGACTATATTCAATTAGAATGCATTTGCTATTCTCGCTGCAACAGAGTTTTGTCGTTGGGCCATTAGTAAATTAGATGGGACGAACACTCTACCTAGAAAAGTGCTTCGCAAATATTTAACGCCTCTAACGTTTATTTCAATATTTTTTTAAATATTTCGAAATATATTACTAAGACGATAGTTTAGAAAGCCGAATTAACCAAATAAAGAGGCTGAATGGCCAAAGAACACTCATTGTCTTAAATTAACAAAAAAAAAATTTAAAACGACAAAAAAATTTTGAAAACGGTAAAAAATGATAAAAAATAAAACGAAAAGTGAACTGAATGATATAAACATTTTAAACTGTTTCTGTTTTTTCATCTAATTTTGGGTGCTTTTACGTAGAGAAAACATTTTTAAGTGTAAATGTCACAGAAATACTTTTAAATTTAAATAAATAGATAGATATTGATGTTCACTGTTTTCTACACCAAACGATAAGATAACCTTTCTATATATGTAATATATATATATATATATATATATATATATATATATATATATATATATATATATATATATAGATAGATAGATAGATAGATAGATAGATAGATAGATATAGATACTGTAAATATGCACAGTAAATCGTCCACGGCCAGAGGAGGGCTATTTGTCGGAACATTCTATATTCTATTTTGGGGAATAACTTAGCCAACTAAACCTCCTACGGCGGTGTGTAGCAAGTGTCAAATCCAAAAATATTGTTATAATCTTATTCTAATTCTTGGAAATTATTTGCTATTTCAAAATATCTTGTTACACTGGGAACACCCAAAAACATATGATTGTTTGTACTGTTATTGTCGAATCCTTAGGAACAATACTACGTTTACTTTCTGCAAACTTGGATTTGATGATTTTATATAAACTACTCCATAATTAGCCAAGTATGAAATGAATGGTGGCCGCGGATTGGTTAGCAACTCGTCTCAGAATCTCCGTTGAACGTACAAGCTTCGTTAAGTGGATTACAACAAAAAAACTTACTTCCATACAAATTAAACAGCTGATTGTAAAATCTCTCTCAGATATATTTAATTACTCTGAATAAAATTCAAACTGGCAATGAATGCAATTAAAGCCTAGTAATTAAATACAAATAGAACAAGCCTACCTGTACAGCTCCTCCCTTATGTAAATAAATTATTCCCGGCCTCAGGAATGTATTGCTCATTATTTATTTAAAAGTTTTGCATAGTGCGCGATAGTTTCACAACGTACTTTGTTCTCTTTTCTAATAACAAACTGGTTCTCGTCTGACATCGGGCTTCACAACAATGTGTAGTCTATGTAATTTATGATTTATTTACAGACGTAAATACGAACTGCAGGGAAGGAATACATTTTTACATATTTTAGCAGTAAATAATAAGCTATACAAGTTATTCTGCTTTGGCTGTAGATAGTCGATTTACAATTCCATGGCATATATAGTATACATAGGCCCTATTTGTACTCTATATATATAATCTGTATAAATAATATTTTGAAAACAAATAATAATAGCCTGTATAATAACATAGTTGGGTAATATTTTCATAAACAAGAAATTGTTTTTATTTTTCTTAATACAATTTTACTAAGCTAAACAAGTGAAGCTTTTAGTTGATTCGCCGTATCATCATTCTCAAACTTACAAGTAATACATTGTTCCAAGACTACATTCTGACTGCCTATGAGAATTAAATAGTCTACATTGAATGTAGACTAAAATGTAGACATAAATGTAGACTATGTTTTCTTCTATAATAATCAAAACAACTTAGAATATTCAAGTATATCAGAACTATTTGTTAATTTTTTAATATTTATTGAAATATATTAATCAATAATTCTTGCATTTTAATACCTTCTATTCTTTTCGATATATATATATATATATATATATATATATATATATATATATATATATATATATATATATAATAAATTAAAAATATTTCATAAACAAGAATACTTTTAATGAATATATTTATTCAAAGCTTTTCGCCGATAAAATAGTATCAGCATCATCAGGAAAATAATTATCTAATTATTTAATATATATTTCTAGGTTTTGCAACACTGTTTTCTTGTATTCACTTATCACTTTCACTATATGTACTTAAACAAGAATCTTACTTGGTATTTAGGCGAATTAACTTTCAAAGAGTGGTAGTATCTCCATCATCTGGCATCACTGACTGGGGGTTGTAGTAGACTGCAGTCTACTACAACCCCCGGTCAGTGATGCCCGCCAAGTAAGATTCTTGTTTAAGTACATATAGTGAAAGTTTTATATATATATATATATGTATATATATATATATGTATATATATATATATATATACATGTATATATATATATATATGCTGCTTAGAATTTCAGCCGTTCGGGATGGGCTCAAACTACCCACTACGGGGGTCGTGTCTCTTCCCCCCCCTCCCCCGATTGAGAGCGAATCTACCTCAGGTAATCGACCTTGTCAAGCAAATTTCGCAATCTCTCATTATTATGATTAGCGTATACTGATACACCGTCCTTAACTCAACCCAATTAAATATATATGTATTTTACTTGATAACACAAATCCTACTATAGCGAGTAATTCGGTTTGTGAAATTTTTAGTGGATATTACAAAATAATTTTTAGTTATAATTATTAATTTCATTATTTTTAATATTATATCCTACTTACCTACATTACATTAATGTGTTTGGAATGAAATATTTTATGTTATAATTGTCTTTTGTTTTGTAAACTCATTTTAAAAATTTCATTTTTAAACACTTTTCAATTCTACAAAAAGGAAAAATGCATTCATGCAATTTCAAACAATTTGGAATTATTTTTAAATTTTGCTACACAAACTCTAAGCGGTTTTCTTTTTATCATAGGTGTCGGTCTAACTCTGAGGTTAAATAGCCATTGTTACCTATATGATATTGTTAAGTGTTGCATTCTGACAATATCATTTTTAACTGATATTTATGTTGTAATATTGGTAATAATAGCGATATTTCGGGACAGCAATATAAATGGCCGAAATGTTTTCCTCCTTGCAAGTGGATTTTTTAATATCTTTCTTAATATAATGCAAAGTGGTGACTTCAATAATGGGAAAGAATAGTAAAACTGTCCTGTCCATCTTCTTGATTATAATATGGATACTCAGAACTCTGTAAGTAATATTAATAGGGAAGTTGAGTTTGCGGAGGTGAATCTAGCCTCGGCATCTCCAGACGGACAATAAGACAGATGGCACGACAGCAGTATGCTGGCAAGGTCAAAACGACCACAGAGCAGTCTGGTGGAGGTATTGATAACTATAACCTTGCAGATTTACTCTCCAATGCAGGTAACTTGTCATGCAGCTTCGCCTATGCACGCAAATGTAAATGTTGTTTACACTTTTAAGACTGTTTGTCGTAGAAATAAACACAATGTTATCCCCAAGTCACTTTACCAGGTTTATATATATATATATATATATATATATATATATATATATATACAAATACACACACACACACACACACACACACACACATATATATATATATATATATATATATATACAAATACACACACACACACACACACACATATATATATATATATATACAAATACACACACACACACACACACACATATATATATATATATATACAAATACACACACACACACACACACACACACACACACACACACACATATATATATATATATATATATATATATATATATATATATATTTTTTTTTTTTTTTTTTTTTTTGAGTTTCCGTTAAACACGAGCCTATTTATATTTCAGAATATTTTATCCATTTGAAAGTAAATTCAAACTATTTATTGCTAAACAATACACCGTCGCATCCCGATGAAGGGCAACTGTGCTCTGGTGATATCCGTGCTTTTTTTATACCCGCAAATACTACGAGCCTAATCCAGGTGATTGATCAGGGTGTACTGGGATGTATGAAAAAATACACACCTTACCTTTTACAATCTATCTTGGAAGCGACTGAAAGGGAAGAAAGAATTGTAGGCTTTCTAAATATATTACAGTTAAGAAAGCAGTGTACTGTATGGCCGAATGGAAC
>JBAIZL010000007.1:61007218-61039718 GCA_036971475.1 Prosapia bicincta | reverse complement strand
CCTGTTCTAGAACGAATTATAACCTATGAGGCACTTGAAGATGTACTGGACAGTTTAAGGCTACTACGTGAAGACTTTAGTACGTATTATTGGTTACTGAATTTAATATTAAAAATAATGTTTTGTGTTATGAGTGTGTGTGTGTATGTGTGTGTGTGTGTGTGTGTGTGTGTGTGTGTGTGTGTGTGTGTGTGTGTGTGTGTGTGTGTGTGTGTGTGTGTGTGTGTGTGAGTGTGGATATATATATATATATATATATATAATATGGTGATATGTTTTCACTTTTACTTATAAACATATGGGTGTTTGTAGTACATGTTTTGATTATTGTAAAAATATTTTGTGATTGTTGTGAGTGTGTGTGTGTGTGTGTGTGTGTGTGTGTGTGTGTGTGTGTGTGTGTGTGTGTGTGTGTGTGTGTGTGTGTGTGTGTGTGTGTGTGTGTGTGTGTGTGTGTGTGTGTGTGTGTGTGTGTGTGTGTGTGTTGGGAGTGTGTGAATGTGTCTATTGTGTATAGATGAATTACGTGTAATAATTTTATTACATTTAGACTACATCATTCAGATGTCAATTTTTTCCATTTTTCTGTTTCTTGTCATTTAAAATAAATTGTATGATTAAGTTTTATTTAAATTTCATGTCGATAACATAGTTATTCCTCACAGTTTGCGCTGTTTTCATCAAATTCTTTTTAAAGAATCAATCACCTCTAATCTTTTCAATTATGTTTATCAATAAATGGTGAAGCTATTTAAATTTGAATTATTTATTTAGAGCATTTACCTCGCCTGAAATTATCGCATTTCCTTTTTGCACAAAAACGTAAGACGTTTGTGAGTGGTTATTCCAATGTCAGCCTATATGAACAAGGATTGACAAAACTATGTGCAATGTACGCAAAGCAGTTAATATTTATCATTGTAATATCAGCTAATATAATTACATAGCTAGTATGCTATAATAACCATAAACATGTGGGAAATTTTATATGTTTTTAAAATATTTTCTGTTTTTCTAGTGAGAGCTCGAGAAATGAGGAATGCAATTAGAGAAAAGCTGCGCAAAATACGTGAAGGTAAGACTAAACCGCATGTTTTGGTCTCGTTAGTTTTAACATAATTATAAATACAAATTTTGAAAATTATCTTTTTCATACGAATATGGACTAAACAAAATTTATGAAAAAAGTATTAAAATTAATACTCAGACTTCATATTCTTTAGAAAAACGAAATATTCAAGAAAGGAATTCATAACAAGTCGGTCGTTAACTTACACCTTATACAGAGCATGGTATATATGTATATACATATATATATATATATATATATATATATATATATATATAGAGAGAGAGAGAGAGAGAGAGAGAGAGAGAGAGAAAGAGAGAGAGGAGTAACTTTATTTTGTTTGTCTTTACAATATGTTATTATAAATTTATTTCATATTCGAAATAATAAATTTTATCTTTAATCCCTCACTCTCTCTCTCTCTTTCTCTCTCTCTCTCTCTCTCTCTCTTTATGAACCCTAAATAATCTACCATACAAAATGTTTAACTATGACTCATATTAGTATCGCATCATATAAGTTGTATCAGAATTCACTTCCAAATGTAAACCATAAGGTTGAACTATGTTGCTCAAATAATTAAAATATACATACAGAGGGAAATTGTTACATTTCCTCGAGTTTTTCTAGAGAGTTACGTATAAAGCATTGTAATGTATGAGCTAAGTAATAAGTCCTAGACTTGCTTAACTCGTAATTAATGACCGTTTTATTTTCAGAAGACGCAGCATTCACAGAATATAGAGACTACAGCTTAATCCCATGCTCTATACCTGACACATCTAACATTCGAAATTTCAGACACACATCAACATACGAAGAGGAGCCATACTACACTACACAGTCCATATGTAAGAGAAATACTATTTTGTTTTTCCCAATCTTCCATTATGGAATTAAAGTTATTATACTATATGAGTAACAGTTCTTATATTTAATATCCATTTTAATATTTTTAAATCTTAAATATATTGCTTCATGATAAAAACACAATAGAAAAAGGAAAGTTTACATATTTCCTTCTCTAGTTAGTCACGGTTTAGCCAAGTAAGTTTGTGCTGAAACCTTAGCTTCCTTCACAGTTACTATTTATCACTAATTTAAACATAACATAATTGTATTGGTAACACAAGGTAACACGTTTGGAATGCTTCCATGGCGTTTTCTCTTCAATTCTTCATGGCGTTTTCTGTATATTAAATACACACTGGTTTTCGTCACCTTTTTCATCCGGGCCAAAGCACACCGCCGTTTGCAATAATCTTTTAATATCATAAATAAAGCTATAGCCATCTGTTTAACCTAATTCCTTTCATTCAATTTATATTTATTCAGCTGTTATATCGTTCAGTATTTAATATCAGCTGTTTAACTTTAAGATGAAACGTTTAAAACAGCTGCTGTATATATTGCTGGACTTAAATTGAGATTTTGCCAATTTAGTTAAATTAGCTTGTATCGTTTTCAAATCATTTAGCTTTATCGTTTTATTAATAGCGATTGTTTTCCTAAAAGTTAATTAAGTTTGTATAGTTTTACTCATGTTTTATTCACTTAGTAAATATATTATTTTTTTTTATTTTTAGAAACAATGTCACGGCTCCGGCGTTCAGTGGAAGGTAAGCAAATTAAAGTAAATTCCAATTAAAACTTTTACACTACATTACTTCACTAATCAAATGAAATAAAATTTATGAACCATAAATATCCAAAAAAATAATAATTGTTAAATAATTTTATTTGTAAAGAATTGGTAACTCAATATATCTCACAAATATGATGTCACTTGTGTATATTGATATAAAAGAATGTATAAATGATGTAAATGTTGGTGTTGAAACCTCCTCTAAAAAGGTGCACTCTGAATACATGTCGGATTAAATGAAGTTTAGATAAACCTCTAATATATATCGTGTCTTCTAAGTGTAGTTATTGTCGATAGAATGCTCTTCCACAATAATGCTCTTTATAGAAAACACAACAAATGGTATATTGCCTATTAGTAGCATTGTCTACTCCCATCTAACTTTACAAAAACTGTATCTGTATTTATAACTTGATATCTAGGGAACTTTTAAAGCGCTGTCCAAACAGAGCAAAATAAAATCTCACATCAAACGGGCACACTTTTAAAAAACTCACAGTTATTTGTAGTAAGTATTCCATTATTTGTATATTAGATTAAACGTTTTATTTACTAACTTGTAATACAAACAATTTTGGAAACATTATAGATGCTTGGGTGAGTGTCGACTTCCCATAACGGTGTTATCCATAACAAGTAAACAAGGAGAACACTGGGTCACCCAAGGTAAGTTGTTTTCTTTACGTATTTAAATTCTAAACCACATGATATATGAGAATTTAATTAACAATTTATTTCTCAAATTTATAATAATAAAAGATTACCAAATACTTAGTTGTTTTAAAACCCAAAATCAGCCTATTCTTACGCTACCATAAAACTTTACCATATATTTAATTGATAAAAACAAAACTTTAGTTAAATAAAAACTAAATTAGGTCAAACGAGAACTTATTATAAAACTAAATAAGTAAGTTTTATAACAACCCATTTAGGGTAACACACTTCGAAAGTCAAATAGTTTTAATACATGTGCAACGTTTATTACATGCACAAAATTTAAACCCATGTTTTGCTTGTTTCCACAAAGTTCAAAACAATTACATAATTATTTTAATAAATATTTAACAACCAAATTGAAACATTTTATTGTAACACATATGTCAGTTAAAAAGACTGTCCCTGAGTGAAGCCACTACATAGCAAAACAGGAACACAACTTTACCATATGAATACAAGCACAATTATGTCTGTTACATACTTATAACTTATGGAAAATATTTTACCCTAGTCAAGTTTTTAGTAGGTTTTTCCTGTTTTTTTATGTTTAAATTAAATCAAATATTTTTTTCTTAATTACATTGTTTTACTTCTAGTTTTGTATTAATTGATAATATTTTAATTTTTTTACATTCTCTAAGTGTTTGTGATTTTGTGTGGCTTCCATGAGGATACCATAATAATAAAATTTGTTTATCTTTCAGCCAACTATATTTACACACTGAACGCCAAACCTAAATTCTACTTGCTCCACATTTCTACACATTGTTTGGATAGACACCTGCAAAATTTCACCTTACTACAGTGCTTCACGACCTTTGGAACCTGGATCAAAATTTTTCTTGCTCACACGTTGGCCTAGGTTCAACAACGTTTCGGATTAAAAAAAAAAAAAAAAAATTAATGGGGTGTAAACCCGTCGCGTCCGTACTTGGTACACGTGCACCCCGGTAGCGGCTATCACCGGCTAAATGACGGAGTACACAAGATTCATTGAACAACAAATTATTACAAGAGACAAAACAGCACCGGGGTGCCAAAACAAATAAATAGTTGTAATAAAATAAAATCCAGTTTTGTGTTTACGTGTTTAATTAGCTGGTTTATTATTTTAGCAGTTGTTTACAATTTTTATGTAAAATGTGCAAATTTTTTGACGTATTTTTGCCGACCATGTTGCAGATGGGTTTCTAGTTTATTTAAAAATTTATCAAGTTGTGTTTACTGATACAGAACTCGAATATAGAGGTTAGTGATGAACAAAGAACGAGGTGAAATACAATCAGCTGTTCATAGATTTCAAGAAGTACATTTTTCTTTCAAAGAAGAATATGGTAGCCTACCCCGAGTACAGCTGACCGGAATGATGGCTAGAGTCGTTTAACAATGCACAACTGAAACACTCAAGCACAGCAGCTTGGCAGCTTGCGGAGACTAGTTTTTCCTTTGCCGGGCATTCTAATGAGATAATTTCTTTTATCTGTAGCTGAGATCATAGGAATGGAAAGATGATGAACTTCTTTGGCTTTAATATACAAAATAGTTTTTGAGAAGCGTATAACACACACACACACACACACACACACACACACACACACATATATATATATATATATATATATATATATATATATATATATATATATATATATATATATATATATATATATATATGTTATAAGGTTAAAAGTGAAAATCTAAAAAAAATGGTTGATGCGGGTTTCTAAAATAAGGCATTTATTTATTATAATTTAATACTTTATAATGTAAAGAAAACGAATTTAAAACTAAAATAAATGTTGACGTTATACCATTCGAGTTTAAAAATGTATTATAATAGAATACAATGGAATATATTTTCGGAAAGTTTTAATGGAATTAAAACAAATAAAACTATCGTGTCAAATAGGGCGAACCAGATATTTTAATTAATTAAAAATACACACAGAACAAAATAAAGTGAAACAAAAAATATTAATCCTTCAAACAAAAGCTGGTGGATTGGGGAAGGGACTCAGAAATGCTTGATTAAAGATAAACAAAAATATGCTGCTCTTCCCTTCCTGTCGCTCGAATTGGTTTAGCTTTGTGTGAATTGGTCTTGTGTGTTGTGTTGGTGTCTCTCTGTTAGTCCCCAAGGAAACTATTATACCTAAAATTATTTTGTATTTAAAACAATAAACTTTCAAAAGATCAAACATTTCAATTTCCAAACAAGCAGTGCTATAACTCTTATAACATAGATTTGTTTATTTATGTTTATTTACAGACTATTTTTAAAAAAATATTAAACTGTTGTTAAGCGAGTCAAATAAATCTGTTTATTACCATAACGACGTTTTGGCAACTGATTATTATCAACATCAAGTCGGTTTACTATATAAATCGCAGGCCTTACATGTACCACTAAAATGACTGAAGGCAAAATGACTGAATGCCGCCTTTAAACACATGTTTCCGATCTTCATCCAGTTTAGCATAGGAACACAAAACTACGGCCAGCAAAACATGGTTTTTACGTAGAGGAAACTAAAATATGAAGCCCGTTAGTGATAAAAAATACTATTTGGGAACGAGTGTATGGAATTCAGAAGACGGTTAAGTGACTGAAGTAGTGGCTAAACGTGCGGTGTTTTAGGCAAAGCAGTGGGTAAAGGGGATAGGGAGATAAGGAGGAGGGTAAGGAGTAAGAGGCAGAGAGGAGGATAAAGAGAATGAGGTACGTTGGAGAAGATAAGGAAGACGAAGTAAGGAGGATGGGTAGGGAGGAAGAGGTAGGAGGGAGGGGTGGGAACATAAGGTAAGTAGGATGAGAAAGTAAGAATAAGTAGATAGAGCGGATGGCAAATGCATGAAAACCTGGACGTCTTGATTGATTATATATTACACATCAATAAAGTGTTAAAATACTGGAGGGTTGGGAGTAAGAGGCAGGTAGGAGGGGAAGAGGTATAAAATAAATTGTAGTAAATAAGGATCAGGAGGAAGGAAGAGGATGTCGAGGTGATAACAAATGCATGGACCTCTGGATGTCTTAGGGGTTATAAATTAAACCTCCAGAAAGTAATGTACCGATACTCTTGAGATACTCATATTTTTGAAAGCTTCATACTTTCGTACTTCCTGAGAGTTATTACGTAAGAGTGGAAAAGATAGTTGTATAGAAATCAGTTTTATATTAGCCTTTTTGCATGCAGACTGTTTTCCTTCCAAGGATAATCCCAACAAAGTTCTATCATTGGTTTCCACCCTTCTGCATTCACGTGGCGAGTCCGCAATAAAAGGGAATAAGCAGATTTTATTTCCCAATTTCCAGTTTTATTGGATTTCTTTCCCGCAGATTAAGTTTATATCTTGCGTCCATTTAACTAACACGTGATAGAATCATACTTCCGCGTTTTAAATAGGCTGCACTATAAATGTAAGCAGTTTTGTATTTATATATTGGGACTTTGTAATTTCTACCTAATACGAGAATAAACCAAGATATTGTAGGAGAAGCTCGACCAGAAGCAACATCTCACTATTCATCTCTTGCCTACGTCACATTACTGCGCCTCTCCACGTAATAACACCCCAAGTGTAATTAAGTGGAGGCTGATAATCGCTCACCATACAAGAACATATTATGGTATTCTTGATATTCTTGCTATCAAGAATAGATGCATAAATAATGAAAAAAATTAAAGTAGTTAAGTAAAACCGGAGACATACAAAAACGTGTCTATGTTATGGAAATTAAATATGTTTTTATTTTGTTTATGTTACTTACTTGTTTTCTATTTATATCCCTGAAAGCTTTCTTTTCTCCCGTTGCCTTTTTGTTCTGCTCAACTTAGAGTATTACTTTTAACTTTTCTAACAGTTGTTGATGAATAAAGTGAATTATTAAAAGTCAAGAAAAATAATCATTCAACCTAAAACAATTTACAATATCTCACTGATAATAATGTACAGTAGTTTCCAATATTATTCCAATATATAATTCTTACCACAGTTCCTAACACAATTCCTACCATCTAGCCTTGAGCCCTCTGCATGGCATTGGAAAAATTCGACCAAGAAGATGCAGAAAGATGAAACAACGAGACGTTTTGTTGCCTGAGTTTGAAGCATGTGGTAAGAAGAAGAACTGGAAACCTTAAGGATTGGTAGAGTTAGTCCAAACAAGTGAATTCTAACTCTATTCTTTATCAAACACAGTTTTATAACAGTAGCGCCTTGAGTACCCAGGAGCTATAGCATTTGTGAAAACATTTAGAAAAGGCCAGGACTCACATGAAGTTATATGAGGAAAACTGAGATACAAGAAGGAAGGAATACCGAAGGATTGTTGTGAAGTAATCACTTGAAACATAAGAAATAAACAATTGACATAGCTTGATAACTATTCGGTATATGCGTCGAGCATATCCCGACAGAATGAATCTAATATACAGTACGTCTCAAAATATACAGTACTGAACCTGAATCTGCTGTAGGAGAATGACCGATACAGCGTCGTACTTGGTCGTTTTATAAGAGACCTCAGGAAACCTCAAACCTACGTCTAAACAATGATGAAAGAGAGGATTTAACGCGATGACTTACCATCAACCGTCGTCCTACTGCAATAAAAAATAACCATGTTTATAATGAGCATAAAACAACCCTTCATCACCAAAATGATGCAAAACCCTCATAAACGGTACGAGTGGTGGAGAAAATAAGAGTCCTAAGAAGCCTAATAATGGCAATAAATATGTCAATCAATCAACAACAAAAGACAAAGGAAAAACAAGGCAGCCTACATTAACAGTACTATAAAATACATATAATCCCCTGCAGTTATGCACCAACTTTACCTAATTAACTACTCGTGGATGGTGTCATCTGACGCATTTCTTTAGTCCATTCCTTTTCTCTCGTTCTCCCTTCATATCCCTCTGCGTAGCGTTAAAGGTTCCCTAATTGCATACAAAGACATCTGCATCTATCACTGAAGAAGGAATTTCGTATAAAGACAAACCAGAAAGGGTTTTAGTAGACTAATGGGGGAGGAATGGGTTCAGAGACGAAATTGCGGACTTATTGGATCAGCGTGACAAGTTGGGGCATTATTTCGGCGAATGTGGTCTTGTCAGGCGCTTCTTTATTCAATTGTTTTTATTTGCGTGCAATATTTGGGAATAAAATTTGCTTACATGGTTTCCAGAATGAATTATTTCCCAAGAACCTGAAAGTATCGAACTAAACATAGGTGACGTTTATGCAAAATAAGATTTCTTTGCTTCGAGAAATTTTGGTAACCACCTCATCTCCCTTAAAACAAACTTTCCTAAAACCACCATCTCACCGTCTCACCACCCACCGTAATAAAAAATAACCATGTGTTTACCGTGGATAAAACAACCCCACATCACCAAAATGTTGCCAAATTTTCAAAAACAGTACAAGTGGAGGAGAAAATTCAATTCCTAAGGTGCCTAATAAAAGCAATAAATATGTCAGTCAAATAACAAAAAAAGTCAAAAAAACAAGAAACATAACAGTAATGTCAAATGCATCAAATGGATGTTATCATCTTTAGTGATGATTTATTAAAATGACATTGTACGGAAGTGTTCCAGGTGGCATTCACCGATGTGGGGCGCATCTCCAGGGCCCATTGCATTGTTGCTACATTGTTGCTGCATTGTACAAGGATCAAATTGTTATTATAAAAATTATTTTGAAAAACATTGTGCAAAACAAACGTTTTGAAGAAGAAACGCGTTTACCAGGTCTATGGACGGCCAACGAATCCCCTTCCTATAGGTAATATGGTGAGAACGCGAACTCTAGGACAATCTACACAGTCACACTTGTGGTGCAGAAGCCGTTCATTCGTAAAGCGATTAAAGTTCAACCATGATCAGTGTTCCTATTTTATAAACGTTTACACGAAATGTCACCGTTTTATGACCACAATTCAATTTTTACGTCTTGCTATAAAACCGCCCCCCATAGAAATAACTACTGAAACAAGGGAAGTACAAAATGGCGCCATTGCAAACGACCAATAAAGTGGTGCGATATAAAGTGGTAGATTTGTAGTTTTGTGCAAGGTGTTAGTGTTCCTGTTATTGCAGAAAAATGGTATACAAACCCCCGTCATATACGAACTGGATCATTTTTACACATTTCAATTGTGTGTGTGTGTGTAAAGTTTTACAAATATACGTCTTTAAATTTATCGTATTTTTCAAAATCTATTAAGACCTCAAGGTGTATAAGTCTAAAGAGGACAGACGCTTTATTATGCTCTTTGAATACGTTTGTCATGACAGAGGGATGAAATCTCACAACATGACGTCTAATCCTCAGAGACCAACCTCATGACTTATTGCGTCTTTAGTCATCTCGTCTGATGTATCCTGGGCATGTATTCATAACGAAAAGTTAAATGTGTTGTTAAAAATACTTTTTGTAACAAAGGCCCTCACTATACATTATTTTACGGTTCGCGAAAGCTCGCCCTAGTTCACTTGACCATAACGTAGATGGTTTGACCCATTTAGAAGCGTAAAATTAATGCTTTGATTTAAAATTTCATGACCAAATTCCTTAAACCTCACACTTAAGTGTGTATATTTGATATTTTTCAAATGAAAACTAAAAGAGTATTTTTAAGAGAAAACTTAAAGGCGTTATTCACTTCAAGTTAAAAAAAAAAAACTTTTCGTACTTCAATGGATGAATAAAAAGTATTTTATTAACGATGAAAATTTGGCCCAGTTATATATAAGGGGAGGTGCACTAATAGACAGAATTGAAATAAAGCATATCTGAAACACCACTGCTTGCTTAAGAATATCTTTTATTCTTTTAGATTAATTACAAAAATATTTGGAATAAAATATAATATTCACGGTATGAAATACTTCTGTTTAACATATTAATCGATGTTCATACCTGGATTTGAAATGAGGGAAAGCAAATTCATGAAATTAAAATTGAAATCTGTAAATAAGGACACTGAATAGTAGGACGTAATATCTAAATACCCAAAATAAATACTGTTAAATGGAATATGTAAATAAAAGCAGGTCTCTTTAATAAGAAATTATTTTCTTAAGAATTTTATTTATCTACTTATCATACTAAGTACATACGTCTTATCTACTTTAATAAGGTCGACAACCAAAAATACATTAAGTTCAAACATAAGAAAAACACTATCATTACTAATATTATTATTATTATTATTAATGCCATGTTTTTAACTTGTAAAATCAAATGTTATTGCATTGTGTGGCGGTGTTGAAAAAGGTTTCCACGCACAAGAAGTCAAGTACAATGCTAAGGCTTCAAAGTATTTAGTTTTTGTAACGGTTACAGAAGTTGTTCTTGGGAAACATCAGGCCAAAGCATTTTATTTGTTAGGTGATAGATATTGCTAGATGATCTAGCTTTATATATGTATTATAAATAAATAAATAAATATATATATATATATATATATACAAGTTAATAACAATATCAACTTATTGCAAGGTGCTAAGCCTAGTGATATCATATCACTGAAGCTGGGTGAATAAAACAAAAGATTTTCCTAAATATTTAAATACATAGATCCAAGCTACCAGAAAATTGCCGGATATGTGTCAGCGCTTAGTATTTTCAGAAAATTGATTTTAAGGATTGATTGAGGCCCTTCGAAACACATCAACAAAAGTTATTGTCACCGTATTACTGCGACTCTAAAAATATCAATGACTCATTATATTGTTCAGCTTCACCTAAACATTTAATTGGTTTGAAACAGTCATTGTAAAAATGAATTTGTAGGTCGAAAAATAGCGTAATTAAAATATATAAAAAGTGAAAATTAATTGCTATTTATTATACCCTTTATATGTAAAGTAAAAAAGGATTGGGCTGTTAACACAAAACTCATCCTCATAAGTTGCCCCCTTAGAATGTCCTTTAAGTTCAATAATTCAGTCTTAATTCAATTTTTAAGTCTGTTAATACACATCTTAGCCTGATAAACTGCCCTCTATTACGGCACTTTAAATTCGACAATTCGCCGATTATTGACTCTTTTGCGTTACCGCATGTTGAAAGATTTTGACGATTGGGATGGGATATTTCAACCACTTAAAATAAGTACTTTTATTGCGTCAGTTTAATATATTAATGACTGATTTCCGTAAAATGATTTTATTTTTCAAAAAAATCGAAATCTAAAGTACAAAGTTTGTGGGTTTAATATTTTTTTTTACCTGTACGCCTATTTTATTAATTCACCCCAGAAGCAAGTTTTCCGCGGTAAGGCTTTAAAAAAAAAATATTTTTTTTTACCCGCACCGATACTGAAGAACAATTTTATCTGTATAACCTCAATAGAAATCTTCAATATTTTTTTTTCAATTAGAAAAAAATTTCACTAAAAATCTATAAGTTCAAACGATCAATGATTCCAGCAACCCTTCAAAACATTCCCTCTTACAAGTGCGTGTAGTGGGTAGATAGCTATCTACTAGGTCTACTTCAGGCGGTGTTGGGATCTCCCAATTACCCTCTACAGGGGTTTGCTGTTATGTCCCTACCTTCATTCCCAACCCTTCCCTTGCTTTCCTACTAGACACACAGGCTGGTTCCTCTACATTGCAACACCCATTGCTTCTGTTCCTCCCCCTCTTGCACACTTGTTATTATTCGTATTTCCTGGTATTTCCAGGCTCATAAAGTGTATGTTGCGGAGTTACGCAGCTTCCGAACGGAAAGCCTCCAGTCAGACACCCTGATTACATTTTGTACTCAGCAAGGCGAGACATTCCCGTCAGCTGTAAAACTATTTATTTGATAAAATTCATTATCAATAGCATCCAGCAAATGTCTGAGGGAGGGGGGTTGGATTCTTCATAACAGAAGTTGCAAAGAATACTTAGCAACAGTTTTACTGCAATAACTTTAATAGAAACCTTCGATATTTGTTTAATTTAGTTTGAAAAGGAATTCAATAAAACGGAAACTCGGAACTTAGAACCGTTCATATGGCCCTAATACGTTCCGTGTAGAGCTTTGCGGGTTTTATGTTGAAATCAATAACAGCGCTTTGAGAAGTTTGTAATAGAATCAGCTTCGCCACAGAGGATTAGTTACTTTAAGGAAAGACGGCAGGTAGATCAACAGAGTTTTAATAACACCGAAAGCTTTATAGACTTGTAAGGATATTCTACATATAGTTTAATTATTCCTTATAACTATGTTTTTTAATCAATAAAAGTTTCTATTTCAACATTTTTCGTAAATTCTCAGGCGTTAAATTCAGATGTTAAAAACAAATTTGTCTTTTACTAAAATTTTTTACAACTCTCTTTTCTAATGTAATTTTACAAATTACCCGACAATCTTATAAATAAACGGTTTTGGGATTTGTTATAATATATGAGTGATTTTATATGCTTTACAGTTGGGCTAACAACTAGGCTAACAACTCTACCGTGTTTTTCAATCTATTCTTTACAAACAACTGTTCCACAAATTTTGTAATCTTGTTCTGTGTATGAATGATAACTCCTACTAAACCCGAATGCGTTACACAGTTACTCGTATTGTGTCACTGATGTTCCTTTTTAAAGCTTTAAGGTTCCGGATTTGTGTACAAATACCCATATATCTGTCACTTTGAAAAACGCATTTCTTACTAAGACAAACATGAAAGGTTTCGCAAGACGAATGTAAGGGGAAAGGGTCCAGAGACAAACGCCGGCCTTATTGGATCAGGGGCCTGTCTGTGTGACAAGTGTGGATCATTTTGATTTTCGTGAAACCTAGCAACGTCGCAAAACATAGAATCCACTAAATCTACTGAAACTTTGCATAATGATAAATAGTGTTCAAATTATAATTGTGAGATTCAATAAATAAATCTATACCATTACAGTATTAATATAAAGCGAAAATGTTTCTTTTTTTACCTTCTAGTTAAGCCCCTGCATGACAAACTGGCACGTCTTCTGATAAAGTTGCAAGCGCATGAAATATTTCTGCTTTGAATTCCTGAGAAACCAAAAAATAGACCATTTACAAGTGAAAACTTTTATAGCGACACCAACAAAAGGGGTTTGGGGCAACATAAGCATACAATTACGCATCAGAATAATAACACCTAGGTTATTTTATATTATTTATAGAACATTGCCAAGGAAAAGCGTTATCATTAAGTAGTTATGATCAACTAATAAATTTAAACCTTGCCCAATAAATAGATTCAGATTAAACTAAACTTCTTTCTATTTCATTAAAACACATGAGTATATCACAGCTAATGTGCATTCAAAAACCGACATCAAGAATGCAGAGTAAAAGAATAGAATCAACAATGTTAATGAGCGAGGCTAAAGTCTTAAAACAACTTGATTTTAAATTTGAGAAGAGAAATTATTTTAATTTATTCTGAGAAGTAGTTGCCTAAGGTATTATCATATATTTTTGTTTGGCTGGAAACTTAACCTAATAAAGTTTGTTGTATTTTATTTTCGTTTACCTAATTCCCAAAAGTGAACTGATGTCATTTACCGCACAGTTATTTAAAGACTAATGAGTTTAACTGATGTTTCTGCAAGACACAAGTGCACGGAATAGCAAACATATGAGCACTAAGACTTGTCCAAACTTCCGCCTTACAGACGTCTCTACTGGAGCTGTGTTTGACAGATTGCCTGCAATTACCATAGTCAAATTTCCCCACCCACGCCTGCTCCTCCCCTCTTCACTAGTCATCTGTTAGAAGAGACAAGTTAGGGGTGCATTGTAATGAGCCGACGTACACAGTAGAACTTCTTGAACTAAAGGCATTAACAAGCATTGCATAGTCAAGGAAGAGAGTGCAGTAACAGAAATATATATTTACAATTCTACATTTGGCTCTATATAGAACGGGTTGTATAGGCTGTGCCGCGGGGGATTCTGGGGGACGTAGTAAATTCCCATTAAAGTATACATTTTCATTAGCTCGAAATTTACTACAAATTAAAACAGTGAAAAACACTCACACCCTTTAAAAAGGGTTCAAATTATATAGCTTCATTTTAAAAGGAAAAAAATGATGTGACACCAAATACCCAGTAAAGTCTCGACTTTATACCCACCCCTAACCCCACGACAAGGGTAGGATGCCGGCATCTCACCGCTTTATTAAATTGGTAAATTAGATAGGGAGAATAGGCTACTCTGAAATGGGCTTTCCAAAGGCTTAACGTTTATTTCAATATTTTTGAAATATTTTGAAATATGTTATTAAAACGATAGTTTACAATGCGGAATTATTCAAATAAAGAAGCTGAATGGCCAAAGAACACTTAATGAGGAAAATTAAGAAAAGAAAATAACAGACGGGAAAGAATAGGAAAGCGAAATTTTGAAAACTATAACAAATGAGCTAAAGGTAGAATAAGAAGAAATGAGGAAAATAAAATGAAAAGGAAAGTGAAAGATGGTGTAAACATTTTAAATTGTTTCTGTTTGTTTAACCTAATTTTAGGTTGTTTTAAGTGGAGAAAACATGTTTAAGTGTGAATCTCAAAAATATACTTTTATATTTAAAAAAGTAAATAGTAGATATTTGATGACTGTTTTCTACACCCAACAATGAGGAAACCTTCCCTTTATATGTCATACGGCACGAAGTGAAAATCGAAAAATATTTTGATACCGGATTTTTGAAACAAGGTACCAATTAATACACTATTATACCTATTGCAATACACTTCAGAAGATGTGAAGTATTGCTTTCAAGTAAATAATTAAGTTGATTACATATATAAGCTGCACGTATTGCACTTTTACAAAGTTTGCTTCCAGGCATTGTCTAGAGCATTTACCTACGGATATACATTTGTCTCTAAAAAATCCGCTTTATAATATATACTAAGGTCTATAGTTACAGACGAATGCCATTAGATCACACAACAACAAAATTTACCAAATTATCCTTAGATTCATTTATTCAATTCTACATTTGGTTCTATAGAAAGGGTTGTATATTGTTTCCGGCGGGAGTTCTGAGCGCTGTAGAAAATTCCTATTAAAATATACATTAGTTTGATTAGGTCCAAATTTACTACAAACTAAATAAATGAAATAAACTCACACCCTTTTAAAAAAGATTCAAATTACAAAGGTTTATTTTAAAGGTACGCCCGAAGATGTGACACCAAATACCGCGTTAAGTAACTACTTTATACCAGCCCCTAACCCCAAGACAAGGGTAGAATGCCGACACTTCACCGCTTACCTACTTTCATACGTTGTATTTATTTACAAAATATACTGCAAACGTAGATGTCTTTATAAAAGCGTTTTTATGTTTACGCTTCTTACCAAATGTTCAATGCTTCCATAATTTAATCCAATAACTTTGATGAACTCATAAATGGGAATTAGCTACATTCAAATGTAATGCAATTTTTAAATAAATATTTCACAATTGTCTGTAAAATTTATTTAAATACATAAATAAGCTAATGAAATTTCCTTCTGCCTGAAAACTTTTCCGAGAAGAAACAACGCAGCGTCTAGAGTGTTAGGGCACTTAAATCATCCTTTAAGGACTTAATCTGAATAAAATGTAAACAACTGGAGGCGAGAAGCGCGAATATTTCCTTCTAACAAAATATTTAAACACTCATTCCCTTCATTTTGGGATAGCTACAGTAATAATTTACAGACTTCTTTAAATATAAACGGAACAGAAAACTTGTTTTTCTTTGCTGTGAAATAAAAATGGATAAACAAATGTAGATGGGAATGTATGGGTATATTTTTGTTTGTAGTTAGTTACAATCTAAAGGGAAGAACAATTGCAATCATATTATCATATGTATATATATATATATATATATATATATATATATATATATATATATTATCAAGCAAGTACAATATCAAGCATATATATAGAATAATATATGCAATGAAAGTATTCTTGTTTTTGAAATATTTTTAATTTTTATATATATACGTTACGTTTTCTTGCAATATAGTTATTGAATAACAATATTTCAAACACAAGAATTGGTTTAATTTAAAATTTTTCGCCAGTAAAATAGGTATTAGCATCTTCAATAAAAACAATGATTTAACAATATTTTTTAGAAAAATGTTATTTTACTTTCAAATGTTCACTGTTTTGGAGGTGGCTTAATTCATTTTATATCAAAACGTTGCCACTATAGAGGTATGCGAAATTTTACGAGGTACGAAAAAATAAATGTAATTAGAACCCTTTTCATGTAAGGCTTGATACTGAAAAACTATAAGAAACTAACACTGAGTGTGTTTTGCTGGGGGATGAAGCGGTGGTGTACAAAAACCCCTCTGACCAATCCACCATATGAAATACCATACTTGTTATTAAAGTTCGTAGGTCGTTGTAAGTTTTAAGATAACAGGGTTTGGCCACATAATAGCCTACAAATTGAACCATAAAATTTAAGATGTCTGGAATTTAAATACAGCGACGTAATATTGTAACTAACATTTTGGGAGAAAACGGATCAATAAATTTGTATTCAACATTATTCCAAATCTATGAGAATATTTCGTATCAGTGAGATTAAAATAGATGTCAAATTGAAAAAAGTAAAATCAAACATTTTAAATTTTATAATTACTTATTATTCACGTCGGGTTATATTTCCAATAAAACAAATGAAAAACGTTTTACAAACTAAATATATTTATCGATTTATCGAAATTTAATATTACATATATAAATACAGTACAAAATAAACAGTAGCCTTTCTGAGACTTAATCGTTTGAATCTTTGGTGTGTCGTCGTTTGAAACTTGCCAGGATTTCGTGTTATATAGGAGACCTCAGAAGATTTTAATGTGCCCGAAAACTGCAATTTCAATCAATATATATCCAGCAACCAGCCACACTACCTTAGACAGCATTATTTTCTTTAAGAGACAATTGGGAACCGCCTCATCTCTCTGAGAACAAATTTCCTTACCCCCCCCCCCCCATTCCCCCGATCTCAAACTACCTGACGCCTACATCTGGGGAATGGTGAAGGAGAAGGTACTCCGTGATGACCCACGGTAAACTACAAGAATAATTATTCATGTACATATGAAACGGGAAGACTTTAACGAACATAAAAAAACCAAAATGATGCAAAAGTTTCAAGATTTGTAAGAGTGTTGCCTCAAATTGAACGAAGGTCTTGTAGAACATGTTCATACCTAGGTTCAACCAAATTAGCTTCGGTTGTGTGTGTTTGTAAAACTATGTAATTAAAATAAAATCTTACAACTGTTTCAGTACTGTTTATTTCGGCGTATATGGTATACATTGTATATTCTATTTCTTTGCAACTCACACCCGGTCAACTCAAATATATTTCACAACCAATATACTCCCCCCCCCCCTTACACACACAAAGTGTCTTGCAGTGGGCCTTATTGTCACTTTGTCCACATTCCTTGGATATTAGTTCCAGTCGGCTGTGTTTTCTTTTCCTTCCATGACACTTTTCTTACAATAATGGGTTCACTTCATATTGACCCCCGCACCTACAATTTTAATTACGTTTCAACTTTCTAACTGTTTTTCATTGCGTGAAAATATAAAAATAGACTAAAGTTGTATAAAGACTTATATGGTCGGGAAGGCAGAAGTCTCTTGATAGTTATACTTACATAACACACTATTTAAAACTTTTATAATCGTATTTTGAAAAATGTTTGCAGTAAAAGTTTAAAAGTTAAAACAAAAGTTGACCTTTATTAATAAAGGCGGTTCGTGATCAAAGTAAACCTCAATGACTATATTCAATTAGAATGCATTTGCTATTCTCGCTGCAACAGAGTTTTGTCGTTGGACCATTAGTAAATTAGATGGGACGAACACTCTACCTATAAAAGTGCTTCGCAAATATTTAACGCCTCTAACGTTTATTTCAATATTTTTTGAAATATTTCGAAATATATTACTAAGACGATAGTTTAGAAAGCCGAATTAACCAAATAAAGAGGCTGAATGGCCAAAGAACACTCATTGTCTTAAATTAACAAAAAAAAATTAAAAACGACAAAAAAATTTTGAAAACGGTAAAAAATGATAAAAAATAAAACGGAAAGTGAACTGAATGATGATATAAACATTTTAAATTGTTTCTGTTTTTTCATCTAATTTTGGGTGCTTTTACGTAGAGAAAACATTTTTAAGTGTAAATGTCATAGAAATACTTTTAAATTTAAATAAATAGATAGATATTGATGATGACTGTTTTCTACACCAAACGATAAGATAACCTTTTTATATATGTTATAAGGTTAAAAGTGAAAATCTAAAAAAATTGGTTGATGCGGGTTTCTAAAATAAGGCATTCATTTATTATAATTTAATACTTTATAATGTAAAGAAAACGAATTTAAAACTAAAATAAATGTTGACGTTATACCATTCGAGTTTAAAAATGTATTATAATAGAATACAATGGAATATATTTTCGGAAAATTTTAATGGAATTAAAACAAATAAAACTATCGTGTCAAATAGGGCGAACAAGATATTTTAATTAATTAAAAATACACACAGAACAAAATAAAGTGAAACAAAAAATATTAATCCTTCAAACAAAAGCTGGTGGATTGGGGAAGGGACTCAGAAATGCTTGATTAAAGATAAACAAAAATATGCCCGAGGCCTCTGCGCTTCCCTTCCTGTCGCTCGAATTGGTTTAGCTTTGTGTGAATTGGTCTTGTGTGTTGTGTTGGTGTCTCTCTGTTAGTCCCCAAGGAAACTATTATACCTACAATTATTTTGTATTTAAAACAATAAACTTTCAAAAGATCAAACATTTCAATTTCCAAACAAGCAGTGCTATAACTCTTATAACATAGATTTGTCTATTTATGTTTATTTACAGACTATTTTTTAAAAAAATATTAAACTGTTGCTAAGCGAGTCAAATAAACCTGTTTATTACCATAACGACGTTTCGGCAACTGATTATTATCAACATCAAGTCGGTTTACTATATAAATCGCATTCCTTACATGTAAAACTAAAATGACTGAAGGCAAAATGACTGAATGCCGCCTTTAAACACATGTTTCCGATCTTCATCCAGTTTAGCATAGGAACGCAAAACTACGGCCAGCAAAACATGGTTTTTACGTAGAGGAAACTAAAATATGAAGCCCGTTAGTGATAAAAAATACTATTTCGGAACGAGTGTATAGAATTCAGAAGACGGTTAGGTGACTGAAGTAGTGGCTAAACGTGCAGTGTTTTAGGCAAGGCAGTGGGTAAAGGGGATAGGGAGATAAGGAGGAGGGTAAGGAGTAAGAGGCAGAGAGGAGGATAAAGGGAATGAGGTACGTTGGAGAAGATAAGGAAGACGAAGTAAGGAGGATGGGTAGGGAGGAAAGGTAGGAGGGAGGGGTAGGAACATAAGGTAAGTAGGAGGAGAAAGTAAGAATAAGAAGATAGAGCGGATGGCAAATGCATGAAAACCTGGACGTTTTGATTGATTATATATTACACATCAATAAAGTGTTAAAATACTGGAGGGTTGGGAGTAAGAGGCAGGTAGGAGGGGAAGAGGTATAAAATAAATTGTAGTAAATAAGGATCAGGAGGAAGGAAGAGGATGTCGAGGTGATAACAAATGCATGGACCTCTGGATGTCTTAAAGGATTATAAATTAAACCTCCAGAAAGTAATGTACCGATACTCTTGAGATACTCATATTTTTGAAAGCTTCATACTTTCGTATTTCCTGAGAGTTATTACGTAAGAGTGGAAAAGGTAGTTGTATAGAAATCAGTTTTATATTAGCCTTTTAGCATGCAGACTGTTTTCCTTCCAAGGATAATCCCAACAAAGTTCTATCATTGGTTTCCACCCTTCTGCATTCACGTGGCGAGTCCGCAATAAAAGGGAATAAGCAGATTTTATTTCCCAATTTCCAGTTTTATTGGATTTCTTTCCCGCAGATTAAGTTTATATCTTGCGTCCATTTAACTAACACGTGATAGAATCATACTTCCGCGTTGTAAATAGGCTGCACTATAAATGTAAGCAGTTTTGTATTTATATATTGGGACTTTGTAATTTCTACCTAATACGAGAATAAACCAAGATATTGTAGGAGAAGCTCGACCAGAAGCAACATCTCACTACTCATCTCTTGCCTACGTCACATTACTGCGCCTCTCCACGTAATAACACCCCAAGTGTAATTAAGTGGAGGCTGATAATCGCTCACCATACAAGAACATATTATGGTATTCTTGATATTCTTGCTATCAAGAATAGATGCATAAATAATGAAAAAAATTAAAGTAGTTAAGTAAAACCGGAGACATACAAAAACGTGTCTATGTTATGGAAATTACATATGTTTTTATTTTGTTTATGTTAGTTACTTGTTTTCTATTTATATCCCTGAAAGCTTTCTTTTCTCCCGTTGCCTTTTTGTTCTGCTCAACTTAGAGTATTACTTTTAACTTTTCTAACAGTTGTTGATGAATAAAGTGAATTATTAAAAGTCAAGAAAAATAATCATTCAACCTAAAACAATTTACAATATCTCACTGATAATAATGTACAGTAGTTTCCAATATTATTCCAATATATAATTCTTACCACAGTTACTAACACAATTCCTACCATCTAGCCTTGAGCCCTCTGCATGGCATTGGAAAAATTCGACCAAGAAGATGCAGAAAGATGAAACAACGAGACGTTTTGTTGCCTGAGTTTGAAGCATGTGGTAAGAAGAAGAACTGGAAACCTTAAGGATTGGTAGAGTTAGTCCAAACAAGTGAATTCTAACTCTATTCTTTATCAAACACAGTTTTATAACAGTAGCGCCTTGAGTACCCAGGAGCTATAGCATTTGTGAAAACATTTAGAAAAGGCCAGGACTCACGTGAAGTTATATGAGGAAAACTGAGATACAAGAAGGAAAGAATACCGAAGGATTGTTGTGAAGTAATCACTTGAAACATAACAAATAAACAATTGACATAGCTTGATAATTATTCGGTATATGCGTCGAGCATATCCCAACAGAATGAATCTAATATACAGTACGTCCAAAAATATACAGTACTGAACCTGAATCTGCTGTAGGAGAATGACCGATATAGCGTCGTACTTGGTCGTTTTATAAGAGACCTCAGGAAACCTCAAACCTACGTCTAGAGAGTGATGAAAGAGAGGATTTAACGCGATGACTTACCATCAACCGTTGTCCTACTGCAATAAAAAATAACCATGTTTATAATGAGCATGAAACAACCCTTCATCACCAAAATGATGCAAATCCCTCATAAACGGTAGGAGTGGTGGAGAAAATAAGAGTCCTAAGAAGCCTAATAATGGCAATAAATATGTCAATCAAACAACAACAAAAGACAAAGGAAAAACAAGGCAGCCTACATTAACAGTACCATAAAATACATATAATCCCCTGCAGTTACGCACCAACTTTAACTAATTAACTACTCATGGAAGGTGTCATCTGACGCATTTTTTTAGTCCATTCCTTTTCTCTCGTTCTCCCTTTATATCCCTCTGCGTAGCGTTAAAGGTTCCCTAATTGCATACAACGAAATCTGCATCTATCACTGAAGAAGGAATTTCGTATAAAGACAAACAAGAAAGGGTTTTAGTAGACTGACGGGGGAGGAATGGGTTCAGAGACGAAATTGCGGACTTATTGGATCAGCGTGACAAGTTGGGGCATTATTTCGGCGAATGTGGTCTTGTCAGGCGTTTCTTTATTCAATTGTTTTTATTTGCGTGCAATATTTGGAAATAAAATTTGCTTACATGGTTTCTAGAATGAATTATTTCCCAAGAACCTGAAAGTATCGAACTAAACATAGGTTACGTTTATGCAAAATAAGATTTCTTTGCTTCGAGAAACTTTTGGTAACCGCCTCATCTTCCTAAAAACAAACTTTCCTAACAAACAATCTCACCGTCTCAACAACTACCGTAATAAATAATAACCATGTGTTTACCGTGGATAAAACAACCCCACATCACCAAAATGTTGCCAAATTTTCAAAAACAGTACGAGTGGAGGAGAAAATTCAATTCCTAAGGTGCCTAATAAAAGCAATAAATATTTCATTCAAATAACAAAAAAAGACAAAAAACAAGAAACATTAACAGTAATATCAAATGCATCAAATGGATATTATCATCTTTAGTGATGATTTATTAAAATGACATTGTACGGAAGTGTTTCAGATGGCATTCACCGATGTGGGACGCATCTCCAGGGCCCATTGCATTGTTGCTGCATTGTACAATAATCAAATTGTTATTATAAAAATTATTTTGAAAAACATTGTGCAAAACAAACGTTTTGAAGAATAAACGCGTTTACCAGGTCTATGGACGGCCAACGAATCCCCTTCCTATAGGTAATATGGTGAGAACGCAAACTCTAGGACAATCTATACAGTCGCACTTGTGGTGCAGAAGCCGTTCATTCGTAAAGCGATTAAAGTTCAACCATGATCAGTGTTCCTATTTTATAAACGTTTACACAAAATGTCACCGTTTTATTACCACAATTCACTTTTTACGTCTTACTATAAAACCGCCCCCCATAGAAATAACTACTGAAACAAGGAAAGTACAAAATGGCGCCATTGCAAACGACCAATAAAGTGGTGCGATATAAAGTGGTAGATTTGTAGTTTTGTGCAAGGTGATAGTGTTCCTGTTATTGCATAAAAATTGTATACAAACCCCCGTCATATACGAACTGGATCATTTTTACACATTTCAATTGTGTGTGTGTGTGTGTGTGTGTGTTTGCGCGCGTGCGCGTGCGTGCGTGCGTGCGTGCGTGCGTGTGTGCCTGCGTGAGTGCGTGCGTGCGTGTGTGTGTGTGTGTGTGTGTGTGTGCGTGCGTGCGCGTGTGTGTGTGTGTGTGTGTGTACAATTTTAAAATTTTGAATTTACCATAATTTTCAAAATCTATTAAGACCTCAAGGTGTATAAATCTAAAGAGGACAGACGCTTTATTATGCTCTTTGAATAAGTTTGTCATGACAGAGGGATGAGATCTCACAACATGACGTCTAAAGCTCAGAGACAAACGTCATGACTTATTGCGTCTTTAGTCGTCTCGTCTGATGTATCCTGGGCATGTATTCATAACGAAAAGTTAAATGTGTTGTTAAAAATACTTTTTGAAAAGAAAAGCCCTCACTATACATTATTTTAGAGTTCGCGAAAGCTCGCCCTAGGTCACTTGACCATAACGTAGATGGTTTGACCTATTTAGAAGTGCAAAATTAATGCTTTGATTTAAAATTGCATGACCAAATTCCTCAAACCTCACACTTAAGTGTTTATATTTGATATTTTTCAAATGAAAACTAAAAGAGTAGTACTGTACTTACATAAATCTTAAACAATCGTCAGTTTATTAACGCTCCGTAGTTTTAGAGAATTTAATTCTAAGTTAGGCAAAGTAAAAAGTAGTTTTAGTAACATTTAAATAACGAATTAAGAAACTCGATGAGCAACACTTTATACGCGAGTATAGGAGCCTGCGATAGTTGGCGGACACGTCACCGCGTGGTGTAGTGTCATATATTGCACTGCCATCTATTGTAATGTTTGTAACTATTTAACAGGCAAGGGTTTGAAACTTGCGTTTAACTGTAACGCCACCCTTTCCAAGCACCTATCCTCAGATTATTCACCCTAGCCTCTAGTACACGCCCCAGAATGTTTGTTTCGCGCTCTTTCAATAGGCCATGATTTCCCAACCAGCTACAACTTGTGACCAAATTACTTAAATCTCACACTTAAATGTGCAATATAATAGTGTTAATAGTCGAATAGTAAATTTGGCCTTCCTAAACAATTTAGATTGAACAGTGACATCTGTTTTCTAATTGTATTTCACTTAACTTGGAATTTTTCAAATGTGAACTAAAAGAGTAGTACTTAAGTAAACCTTAAGCAATCGTCAGTTTAATGACGTTCCGTAGCTTTCAAGATTTCCAATCCAAGTTAAAAAGTAGTTTTAGTAACATTTAAATAACGAATTAAGGAACACGATGAGAAATTAAAACTCGGATTCAAGAGTTATCAATCTTTCACAAAGTGAAAACATATAAAATAATGTCCCTACACATTGAAGTTTGTATTGTTTTGCGCCAAGAGACAGTGGTAATACAAACAAACAATATGTTTTTACAAAAGCAATAACCTTCAGTGAGTGTGTATATCATGTAACAGATGAGAAACTCTTCCATCCCACGCGAGGGAAGGGAAGTTTTCCTTTGGTAACAGATGCTGAAGCTTTCTCTTCTCTATGAGTTACTGCTCAGGCTAGATTTACAATCTCCAAGTGACAAACAGCTTTTGCTTTTGCCCTTGTTAATCCATGGCAAGATAGTTTTGGATCATTTAATTTTTTTGTACAATTTATTTTATTGTTGGATTATATCACTATAGGCTACTTACTAATTTTTTTTCAAATATGTTTTTTGTTAAAAATATTCGAATAATTAAAATATTTTGAAATAAGTCAACCTTTTGCATTCTATTAAAATAACATTGTACTTTTATATCGCGTTAAGACACTACAAACCAGTTTTATAATTTCCATGGGATGGTTTGGCTATGTTAGAATTAGGGAACAAAGTCATTAAATTTAGTATTAGTTACAAATTGATGAAAATAAATTATTTGAGACACGTGAAAAACATTTAAGACAGACAACAAGAACAATGTAGAGAAGGAAAAGACGGTAGTTAAAGAAGGATAGCGAAGAAGAAGAAGAATATGTAAAGGGAGAGGAGGTAAACATGAGGAATATTTCCATACGATGGTTACGTTACTGTGTATGAATGATAACTCCTGCTAAACCTGAATGCGTTACACAGTTACTCGTAATGTGTCACTGATGTTCCTTTTTAAAGCTTTAAAGTTCCGGATTTGTGTACAAATACCCATATATCTGTCACTGTGAAAAACAATTTCCTTACTAAGACAAACATGTAAGGTTTCGCAAGACTAATATAAGGGAAAATGGTCCAGAGACAAACTGCCGGCCTTATTGGATCAGGGGCCTGTCCGTGTGACAAGTGCGGATCATTTTTATTTGCATGAAATGTTGCAAAAAAAACTTATCAACATTGCAAAACGTAATATCAACTAAATCTACTGAAATGTTGCATAAATGTAAGTAGTGTTTAAATTGTAATTGTGAGATTCAAAAAATAAATTGTATAATGTTACATTATTATTATATAGCAAGAATGTTTATTTTTTTTACCTTCTAGTTAAGCCCCTACATGGCACGCTCGCACGTCTTCTGATGAAGTGCATGAAATATTTCTGCTTACAGTAGGCTGAAAACCCAATAAAAAACCATTTACAATTTTATATTTGAAGTGAAAACGTTTATACCGACACCAACAGAAAGGGTTTGGGAGGACATAAGCATACAATTCCACATTAGTATAATTTCGATCAGATTAACCGTATCATTATATTCTGTTTAAACATGTAGGTTATTTTACATTATTTATAGAACATTGCTAAGGAAAAAAGTTGTCAGTTTTATTAGTTTTGATCAGTTAATAAATTTAACCGTATTAAATTTAAGCCTTGACCAGTAAATAGATTCAGATTAAACTAAACTTCTTTTTAATATATTAAAACTCATGTGTATATTACAGCTAATGTGCATTCAAAAACCAACATCAAGAATGCAGAATAAATTAATAGAATCAACAATGTAATGAGCGAGGATAAAGTCTTAAGATTTCGGAAATAAAATAACCTACATTTTCCTTTCTACTGCCCTCAAGTTCTAGTTGGCTGGTGATAACTGTCCTCCCTAAGTCCGAGTCCCTACTCTGAAGTTCGCTTGGGTAAAACCAACCAGGGACGGAATGCACTACCTGGACTGAAGCCATGAGAAGGATATTCTGAGGGTACAGAAAACATAAAAACATTTACTCTCTCTCTCTCTCACACACACACACACACAACAAACACACACACAACACACACACACACACACACAACACACACACACACACACAAACACACACACACACACAACACACACACACACACACACAACACACACACACACACACACACACACACAACACACACACACACACGCACACACACACACAAAATATATTTTTACAGGTTTTAGCAATGAAATAAATGGCAAGCAGAACTGAAGATGACGTAATAAGACACCAGACAATTCCTTGCTGGCATTAGAGGGTTTACACAATAATATTTAAGCCAATGTAACTGTTTGTAACGTAAAGATGACACTGAATAATCAAAACAACTTAGAATATTCAAGTATATCAGAACTATTTGTTAATTTTTTAATATTTATTGAAATATATTAATCAATAATTCTTGCATTTTAATACCTTCTATTCTTTTCGATATATATATATATATATATATATATATATATATATATATATATATATATATATATATATATAATAAATTAAAAATATTTCATAAACAAGAATACTTTTAATGAATATATTTATTCAAAGCTTTTCGCCGATAAAATGGTATCAGCATCATCAGGAAAATAATTATCTAATTATTTAATATATATTTCTAGGTTTTGCAACACTGTTTTCTTGTATTCACTTATCACTTTCACTATATGTACTTAAACAAGAATCTTACTTGGTATTTAGGCGAATTAACTTTCAAAGAGTGGTAGTATCTCCATCATCTGGCATCACTGACTGGGGGTTGTAGTAGACTGCAGTCTACTACAACCCCCGGTCAGTGATGCCCGCCAAGTAAGATTCTTGTTTAAGTACATATAGTGAAAGTTTTATATATATATATATATATATATATATATATATATATATATATATATGCTGCTTAGAATTTCAGCCGTTCGGGATGGGCTCAAACTACCCACTACGGGGGTCGTGTCTCTTCCCCCCCCTCCCCCGATTGAGAGCGAATCTACCTCAGGTAATCGACCTTGTCAAACAAATTTCGCAATCTCTCATTATTATGATTAGCGTATACTGATACACCGTCCTTAACTCAACCCAATTAAATATATATGTATTTTACTTGATAACACAAATCCTACTATAGCGAGTAATTCGGTTTGTGAAATTTTTAGTGGATATTACAAAATAATTTTTAGTTATAATTATTAATTTCATTATTTTTAATATTATATCCTACTTACCTACATTACATTAATGTGTTTGGAATGAAATATTTTATGTTATAATTGTCTTTTGTTTTGTAAACTCATTTTAAAAATTTCATTTTTAAACACTTTTCAATTCTACAAAAAGGAAAAATGCATTCATGCAATTTCAAACAATTTGGAATTATTTTTAAATTTTGCTACACAAACTCTAAGCGGTTTTCTTTTTATCATAGGTGTCGGTCTAACTCTGAGGTTAAATAGCCATTGTTACCTATATGATATTGTTAAGTGTTGCATTCTGACAATATCATTTTTAACTGATATTTATGTTGTAATATTGGTAATAATAGCGATATTTCGGGACAGCAATATAAATGGCCGAAATGTTTTCCTCCTTGCAAGTGGATTTTTTAATATCTTTCTTAATATAATGCAAAGTGGTGACTTCAATAATGGGAAAGAATAGTAAAACTGTCCTGTCCATCTTCTTGATTATAATATGGATACTCAGAACTCTGTAAGTAATATTAATAGGGAAGTTAAGTTTGCGGAGGTGAATCTAGCCTCGGCATCTCCAGACGGACAATAAGACAGATGGCACGACAGCAGTATGCTGGCAAGGTCAAAACGACCACAGAGCAGACTGGTGGAGGTATTGATAACTATAACCTTGCAGATTTACTCTCCAATGCAGGTAACTTGTCATGCAGCTTCGCCTATGCACGCAAATGTAAATGTTGTTTACACTTTTAAGACTGTTTGTCGTAGAAATAAACACAATGTTATCCCCAAGTCATTTTACCAGGTTTATATATATATATATATATATATATACAAATACACACACACACACACACACACACACACACACACATATATATATATATATATATACAAATACACACACACACACACACACACACACATATATATATATATATATATATATACAAATACACACACACACACACACACACACACACACATATATATATATATATATATATATATATATATATATACAAATACACACACACACACACACACATATATATATATATATATATATATATATTTTTTTTTTTTTTTTTTTTTTTTGAGTTTCCGTTAAACACGAGTCTATTTATATTTCAGAATATTTTATCCATTTGAAAGTAAATTCAAACTATTTATTGCTAAACAATACACCGTCGCATCCCGATGAAGGGCAACTGTGCTCTGGTGATATCCGTGCTTTTTTTATACCCGCAAATACTACGAGCCTAATCCAGGTGATTGATCAGGGTGTACTGGGATGTATGAAAAAATACACACCTTACCTTTTACAATCTATCTTGGAAGCGACTGAAAGGGAAGAAAGAATTGTAGGCTTTCTAAATATATTACAGTTAAGAAAGCAGTGTACTGTATGGCCGAATGGAACAAAATAAAATAATAAATATTAAGTACCTCATGGAAAATGTCCTGACTCATAATGAAACTGTTTTTGACCGGGTCGTTCCACAATATGAAACAGATTTGACATTTCTTATCAAGTAACTTCAAGATTGTGAAAATGTCATGATGCGGACGTACGGCAATGGATGAGTAAGGATGATCGTAAGTAAGTAACAATAACACATGTTACGACTATTGAAATAGTACAAGAAACTACTGAAAGCAGTGATGACGAGAATAAGGTTGACGTTCTACTGAGACAGTACAAGAATAGAGAATAAGTCACGTTGACTTTTAATTACAAGGGTTAATAGTAACAATGGTTAATATTGTTGATTCTTATAGTATTAGGGATAAATAGAACCCATATTTTTTCTAATGTACAGTGTAGTATTTCCCTGTTATCTGAGTTTTCGTTAATCCGAGGGGTTCTCGGTCACATCTACCTTGAATTGTCGATAATCTACTGTGGGTGTATGTATAAAACAACAGAGGTTATTAAATTAATATACAAGAATTATTTAATTATTTAACAATCTTAAATAATTTCTTATAAGATGAAAAATATCCCCAAATTGTTTAAAAATACAAATATCAAAATTTCATGTAAACCTAATAATAATACAATAAATATAATAAATATCCCATAATAAAATAAATAATATGCATAATAAAGGTGGTCCTTATAAATTAGAATGTGAAAACTGTAATAAAGCTTATGTAGGTCAAACCAAGGAAAAATTAAAATAAAGATACGACGAACATTTAAATGCTTATTAAAAACCAGAAATATAAAAATCAAATTTTGCAAATAACTGTATTAATAATAAGCACAGATTTCCAAATACAGAAAATAATAAACCCATAAAAGCAATCAATAAAGAAGAAGAAATGAACATAAATGAAGCAATCGAAATATATAAATACAGTAATAGTAACACACTTGAACATATATAAATACATTCTAAATTTGATACTATATTCAACGTCTATAATGTTACAGAAACAATATAAACTTGTCAATTTGTAAAACTTTGACAACAATGCTATTTCTAATTTAACCTATGTTTTATATCTTGCGTTATTGTGTTATTCATTCCTGATGATGTTGGTACTGTTTCTGAAGGAAAAGCATTGAATATAAATTAATAAATAATTATTTTTTTGAATTACCTCAGTTGTGTGTGTGTGTGTGTTTGCGTGTATGTGTGGGTGTGTGTGTATGTGTGTGTGTGTGTGTGTGTGTGTGTGTGTGTGTGTGTGTGTGTGTGTGTGTGTGTGTGTGTGTGTGTGTGTATGTGTGTGTGTGTGTGTGTGTGTGTGTGTGTGTGTGTGTGTGTGTGTGTGTGTGTGTGTGTGTGTGTGTGTGTGTGTGTGTGTGTGTGTGTGTGTGTGTGTGTGTGTGTGTGTGTGTGTGTGTGTGTGTGTGTGTGTGTGTGTGTGTGTGTGTGTGTGTGTGTGTGTGTGTGTGTGTGTGTGTGTGTGTGTGTGTGTGTGTGTGTGTGTGTGTGTGTGTGTGCGTGTTAGAGAGCAAGAGAGAGGGAACATATTTAATATTTACAGTTATTGAAATATATAAGTAAAATGAAGAAGATGTGTTATCGAAAGAGTTATCCTTAGTTATAGAAGATGAAAATGGGATCGGCTTTTACCCAAAATAATAATTTGGTTTTAGTAATTATGGAAACTGAAAACGACGTAAATTAAACACTTGATATTGCACCCTAGCTCTTTGCACCCCTCTATTTAACCAGTTTCATTAAGCTACTCTTTTGACCGGGTGTTTAGGTTCAACCAACTCGGTTCCTTTTACTTACTAAAATGGGAAAGCCACAAAGGAAATACTTCAGAAATAATTTTCTTGTTTCTTGGAAAGTATTCATTTATTTTAGTACTGCTCTTATATCATTATTTTTGTTTATATTTTAGGAAAACCCTTTAACAATCATGAATACTTACTTTCTTTACCCCTTACTTGTTCCTATTTATTCTTTGAATCTTGATAATATAAAATAATAATAGAAATATTAAAAATAATATATAAATAAATAAGTAAGAATAAAATCCTAAGGATAAACGATTGATAAATAACAAATTACACTCAAACAAATATTTTTTTTATTTCAAGGCTCTCCCTTATCAAATTACTTTATCATCAACAGCGAATACAACAATTTCTCCTTCGTTTTCTGAATGTATCTATCCATTCCAATATTGAGGGAGAGATGTGATCTGTCCTTCAGACTAAAAAAATCGGCCCGTGATAGCTCTTGCCCCTACGGAGGCTCAACAGTAATGCTAGCGTCGAGTCTTTCACCAGCAGGCTTCCTAACGTATCTATCCGTTTCAGATATACAAATACGCAAGTGTTTAATGAACATTATTAAACAATTGTAGCTAAAGGAAATTTTTAAGCAGGCAAAATGAGAAATATAAATTTAAAAATAGTAAAAAGGTAACAAGTTACTTAAAAATTACCACATACGTTGCCTATTAAAATATTATTTTAAAACCTTTAGATTACGAGCCTAAATTACGAGCCTGAATTTTTGTGTGCTGCATTCTACGTTAACCTGGGCTTTTAAAATAGGTTCTGTACCTTATCTAGAGTAATAATCAACAAAACAAATAAAAGACATGACCAAAACTCAAAAATTATTCATTTATTGACTCATACGCGTCTCAATGACAAGGTCATCACCGTCAGTGGGTGTTGCTACAACAAACTTACAACTAAGGTGAAAGTTAGGTCATACTTCTATATTTCTATCGTTGGCGTGGCCATGCACACCGGTGGAAACAACAATTATTAACAAAACTTCAAATAAATACGTGTATTTGAAATGAGCTCGCCAAGTTGTTAATTTAAGTAACAATAAACTTAAACCTTCAGCAATCATCATCGACAATACAATCTACGACTTATATTCCATATTACCAAAATGCAGTGGACAAATAATTTTAGATTGTTCACTGTATCTCAGTGAATTTGGAATACAATCTCTAAAACTCTTATAAGATCTGCCACCGTGGCGGAATTCCGACTATAAACGGGCATTGCCTATCTAAAGCCCTTGTGTAATTCACCCTCCAACAAAATTTTAAAAAAAAATATACGTATTTTACACCCGTTATTACTTAATTTCCACACAAGATGATAAAATAAGTGAATTAAATTTCTTTTTAATTGAAATACAATCCATATTTAAAGAGTAGCCTACTCAATGGACATTAAAATCAAGTAGGCCTATATGTACAAATGATATTTACTTAGGTAGTCAGGTAAACGTATCGTAAGAAACACCAACATCTTAAAAGCTATCTTTAGATTATTTTCAAAACCTACAAACAAATATCGAGACTAAAGAAGTATCTTCTTTAAAACCTTCGTCCTCTGATACAGCGATACCCCCATGGGGTAACGGA